>CAUYQV010065390.1:0-16906 GCA_963574575.1 Galagoides demidoff | reverse complement strand
AAGGCGCCAGCCACGTACACCTAAGGTGGCGGGTTCGAATCCCCAGCCCGGGCCTGCCAAAGAACAATGATGGCTGCAACCAAAAAATGGCCGGGCGTTGTGGCGGGCGCCTGTAGTCCCAGCTACTTGGGAGGCAGAGGCCGGAGACTCGCTTGAGCCCAGGAGTTGGAGGTTGCTATGAGCTGTGATGCCATGGCACTCTACCCGGGGGATAGCTTGAGGCTCTGTCTCAAAAAAAAAAAAAGAAAGTCAGCCATACTGGGCTTTGGGGATTTGTAATCAGTGGGGACTGGAACACATTCTGCCAGACTGATCTATAATGTTGCTGGTGGGGATGTGTGGTGAATAGATTCTTTGTAAGTACTTTTCCCTTTTAATTTTGAACATTGAGGGTAAAACTAATGACTAGGAACCTAATTTTTTGAATTCAGCTGGTAGTATTTCTGTGACCTACTGACCAGAAAGCAGAGTCAGGCAGACACATCTTATCAGCTTCATGCCAGCCTCTTGGTGAGGGAGTTGGGAGTAGGGTGTCCTGGGGCTCCCTTGCCCCAGCCCTGGCAAGAACCCAGGCCAGGCCTCTTGCCCCATCAAGGAATAAGCTGTAGGTGTGACCCAGCTCTTCTGGTCCCACTGATCTGCTCCACTTACAGCCTTATCATCCCACCATCTGCCAGGAGTGCCAGGAGCTGTTCTCTCCCCCAGAACCACTTAGCTATAAACTGTCTCTGTTCATTTGAGCAGAACCTGGAAAGGGCTGGCAAGGATGGGGGAACAGATGGGATAGCCTGGGAGGTGAGGATTTAGGTAAATGACTCTCAGCAGGCTCCTGGGGATGGGAGGGAAGGAGAGCAGAAGGTAGTGTAAAACATCCTCCTCTGCCTGCATGATATGGCAGGAGCCTTGGGCTCCTTCTGTGAGGATTTGCATGTCGTGTTTGAGAAGGATCGTACCTCCATCCCATCTTCCACCTTGTCACTCCTGGGCATGGAGGCTGCTAACTCATACTTTTATGGGGTCAGATCAGAAGCTTGGGTTTCCAACCTTTTTTGTCTCTGATTAAGGGTGGTCATTTTATCTCATGATTACAAGAAGGTCTTGCCTTTCCTTCATCCTTAGCCTTGGTGCTGGGGAAAGTGCAGGGCTGTCTTGGCACAGGTTTTAGGTCTGGGTTGGGTGTATCGTTGACTTTGAACCTTGGATAGCTACTGTTGGGCATTTCTCTAAGTTGCCTGAGCTCCTTGGTAGGGAGGTCAGTGCCACCTCAGTTGTGTAAGAATGAGAGTCTTCATGGCTACCGGTGGCCACACTGGCACATTCAAATGTCTTCTGGTTCTGGCCAGCAATTCAGTGCTCATAGGACTCTCATTACTAGAGGGAACCATTTAGGATCTTCCAGGTTAGTGGTTCCCAGTCCATCATTCATGAATAAAACATTGGAATTGTTTCAGTATTTCAGAGTCCTAAGAAAATTGAGTCTGTACTGGTGTACTGGCTAAGTAGATGTCAAAGGCCTTTACTTTGACTGGAGTTGAACCAACTAATGTAGTAGTGTTGATCATCTCCTGCAGATGAGGAGAAGGTAGATCATAGCTTCTGATTAATAGAATGGTGAGACAGTAGAAAAACTGGTATCTTTGAAAGCCATGATTTTGCATGGGAGGGGAAAAAAAAAACAGCCTTCAGGTTAAGAAACTAAGGTCTTGAGAAATTGGCTTCCCCACGGTCATAGAAAAGAAAGTCCTCATGAGTCACCATGTATTTTTATGGTTTGGTAATCTTTCCCCATGTTCCAGGGCAATAGTAGCAGAGTCTGGAACCAGACAGCTTAGGCTCAAATTCTGACTCCATCCCTTACTGGCTAGGAAGCTGGGACTCTAAAAGCCTCATTTTTCTCATTTTCCTCATTGCATGGGGACTGCATTTTGCCCGGACCTTGACCTGCAGAGTAATCAGTGTTACTTGTGATACCACCCTGCCTCCCATACCTAATGTCTGACTCATGGTAGTTTTTGTGGGTTAATATGTATAAATGTAAAGTTTTTGAATTTTCCCTTTCTTTGGAAATTCTTGGTAACTATTGAATCTTTAAGATTAACCATCGAAAATAAGACCAGCGTCCCTTTGGTTCCCCCAGTCATAATCCTGTGCAGCAGCATTCACTTGCATGATGTCTTAAAACTCAGGCTCTGGTGCTGTGTCGTGTGAGTTTGAATGCTGGCTCTGCTACTTGCCAGTTGGGCGACCTTGGGCAAGTTCAGTCATCCCTCCCATGCCTCAGTTGCACCATCTGCAAAATGGGGGGGTGGATTTGCAGGCAAGCTGATTTTGTGAGGACTGTTTTTGCTTATCTGTGGTGTTGGATATCACGAAAATATGCACGAACTTTTTTTATGCTAATGATTTGACCTTTTCTTTTTTTGCTAAACAGCTTTTGTTAGTGTTTGTGTATTTACTGTATGGCCCAAGACAATTCTTGTTCCTTCAGTGTGTGGCAGAAAAGAAAAAAGTTTGGACACGCTGGTTATGAGTATCCACCTCCTAGGATTGCTGGTGCCTGATACATGTCTGCTACACGTTCATATTTCACTATTATGTTCAGGAGCCCTTTGTAAGAGATGGCGCTGGCACCAGGGAAAGCAGGAAAGTGTGCAGATGATCTAGGGATGGGTGTGGTGCCAGGGCCTCTGTGCAATACTGCCGGGGTCAAATACAGCAATACAAAGTCTGGACTCCAGCCATGACTCAGGCTGCAGAGGGGGCTGTGTGAGTGGGAGCCCAGCATGCTGTGCGCTTCTCCCCAGGTGGGCCACAGTGTGCACCAGAGGCTGCTCAGAGGGAAGGATGGTTGGGCAGCAGTCAAAAATGTACAACAGCTTCTCATCCTGCCACCTGGAGTAAACCAGCTTTGTTTTCATGTGGTATTTTATCTGGATTTTCACACAGTTTCAGCATCGTGTCTGTGCTATTTTGTAATCTATTTTCAGCTAACATTTTTTCTATCATATTGGCTTTCTAAATATTTTAATTTCATTAAACAAACAAAATCGACTGAAGTGTTCTAGAAGTTTCAAAACAATCCCATTTGGAAAGAAGGGAAAAAGCTAAAGTTGCTCTTTGTGTATGTGATTTTCTCCTACTTCTGTTACAATAAAAATTCTGTGTTTCATAGCGAGGGTTTATGACATCTTCCCCCGCCTTGGGATAGGTTTTCTTACTCAAATTCTTCTTATGCAATGTAACTTCCTGCTCAAAAAAGGACATGCAATTGGGTTTTATGTCTGCAATGGGAATATTTCGTCAGCTATTTAGAGAGCTTTTTCCCACAGATATTTTTATGAAGGTCACTGCTTTATCCTTCCATCCGTGAACTTCAGTTTGTTACAAGACTGCCAAAAGCTGAGAGTTCTCATGAAAGAGATTGCCCAGGTCGTAAGTGAAAAACTGACACTTAACCATGATGAAATGTGCAATTGAGGATCTTGGTTTGGTTTTTTTTTTGTTTGTTTGTTTGTTTTTAAGAGACAGAGTCTCACTTTGTCACCCTCAGTAGGGTGCTGTGGCATCCCAGCAACCTCTAACTCCTGGGCTTAGGCGATTCTCTTGTCTCAGCCTCCCCAGTAGCTGTGACTACAGGCACCCACCACAACACCCGGCTATTTTTTGTTGGCAGTTTGGCCGGGGCCAGGTTTGAACCTGCCACTTCAGTATTCGGGCCGGTGCTCTGCGCACTGAGCCACAGGTGCTGCCCAGAATCTTGTTTTTTTAACCCTTCCTTCTCATGTTGGTTTGGAGGAAAGACCCATTAGCAAGTAGTGGGAAGAGTTCCCCTAACCTGAACCTTTGGGAACCTGAACATTTTTACAAGAAAGCCTTTCTGAAGTGGGCTGGGAGCTTGTAGGTACTCCCATTTCCCTTTCTTTGGAGACTCTTTGTAACTATCCAGGCCTTGGGTCTTTTCAGTTTTGAGACTAAATTTTTGACCTGGTTACTAGAATGTGGTTGTGGCTTACAGAAAATGAAAGAGATCCAAAGAGCCCTGGATTGTCAGTCAGAAAGCTGTCTCTTCTCAGTTTTGTTACTTAACTCTTATGTAATATTCAGGTAAATTATTTAATCCCCTCCGAGCTTCTGTTTTCTCACTGGGGAGGGAATGTCTCCACAGTCTGCAGGAAAATGTTCTGCAGACTGTAAATCTTGAACAATTAAATGTAAGGTAAGGATGGTGTTCCTTGGAGAGCCACAAGCCCTGTCTTGTAAGGGCTATATCTTGGCAGAGTCTTGGCTGAGGAAATAAAAGCCTGAATCGTAGCAAATAAAGTTGGAAATCTTGGCCAGGGTCAGCAAGCGTAACATAGTCCGCAAAACAAGGGTTAGTGCTTTCCATGATAGAAACTTCATATGGTTATGGCTGGATTTCACATATCTGTGGGCTCTCCCATAGCTGGGATACATAACTTGTTAATTTATCTGGATTAATTTTTACATATTATTCATCCTGTATCTTTTCCTAGGAGAATTAACGCTGCACATTCACAACCTGCTTTGTAAATAAACAATGTGCTTCCCTTTGTTCTTCCTTAAGCTATCTTCTTTTACTCTAGAAATTTTTGGAATAGTCTTGGTGTTTAAATTCCTTTACTAAGTTGAAAATTGCTGCCAGGTATTTAGCTGTCCATAGCACCTGCTGGGTGTTTGGTTTTTCTTTTTGAGGCAGAGCTTCAAGCTGTCACCATGGGCATCACTGCTCACAGTAACCTCCAACTCCTGGGCTCAAGGGAGTCTCCTGCCTCTGCCTCCCAAGTAGCTAGGACTACAGGTGCCCGCCACAACCCCTGGCTATTTTTTGTTTTTGGTTTTAGCCGTCATTGTTTGGCAGGCCTGGGCTGGATTCAAACCCACCAGCTCAGGTATATGTGGCTGGTGCCTTAGCTGCTTGAGCCACAGGTGCAGAGCCAGCACATGCTGTTTTTTCCTTAGTATCTTTCCAAATCTTTTTCCCTATTGCAGTTTTTCTGCATTCATTCTCATAGTTTTCCTTGTTGCCCTTCTTTCAGCCTAGGAAAGGGCCCAAGACTTAGAGATTGGTGGTACTATGAGGTCAAATGCTACTTTAGCATTAGAAGAGTTATTGAAATTTGGAGAGAATTATTTAGTTTTTTTAAAGTATTTTGTCTCAAATCTAGAAGTTAAAAGGTTTGTTTTTTTTTTTGAGACAGAGCCTCAAGCTGTCACCCTGGGTAGAATGCTGTGGCATCATAGCTCAAAGCAACCACCAACTCCTGGGCTCAAGCTAGTTTCCTGCCTCTGCCTCCCCAGTAGCTGGAACTACAGGCGCCTGCCACAACGCCTGGCTATTTTTTTGGTTGCAGCCATCATTGTTGTTTGGTTGGCCCAGGCTGGGTTTGAAACCACCAGCCCAGTATGTGGCCGGCGCCTTAGCTGCTTGAGCCACAAGCACCAAGCCAGAAGTTAAAAGTATTGAACACATGTAATTTTGTTTAAGAAAAATGGTAAATGCTGCTGTTTTTGGTGGTGGTGGGTTTGTTTTTTGTTTTGTTTTGTTTTTTTGAGACAAAGTTTTACTTTGTTGCCCTCGGTATAGTGCCGTGGTATCATAACTCATAGCAACCTCAAACTCTTGGGCTCAAGCGATTCTCTTGCCTCAGCCTCCCAAGTAGCTGATACTACAGGTACCCACCACAGTGCCTGGCTATTTTTAGAGATGGGATCTCACTCTTGCTCAGGCTAGTCTTGAACTACTGAGCTCAAGCAATCCACCCTCAGCCTTCTAAGGGCTGGGATTAAAGGTGTGAACCACCATCCCTGGCCCAGTAAATGCTACTCTTTTTTTTTTTTTTTTTTTTGAGACAGAGTCTCAAGCTTTCCCCCTGGGTAGAGTGCCATGGCATCACAGCTCATAGCAACCTCCAACTCCTGGGCTCAAGCGAGTCTCCTGCCTCAGCCTCCCAAGTAGCTGGGACCACAGGCGCCCGCCATAACGCCGGCCATTTTTTTTGGTTGCAGCCGTCATTGTTGTTTGGCGGGCCGGGGCTGGGGATTCGAACCCGCCACCTTAGGTGTACGTGGCTGGCGCCTTAGCCGCTTGAGCCACAGGTGCCGAGCCTCAAACTAATATTCTTAGTGGGAACCAGAAGAAATTTTTGAAGATGGCTTGCTACATTTGTAGCTAAATTATTTTAGAAATACCAGTATTTTTTCAGGGTGCTGAGGCATAAGCAAGATGCTTTAGAACTTTAGTTGCTGTTTTATAAAATTCATTGCCCCATTTTAAGAGAAAGCGCAGCAAAAATAATCATTGGCAGCACGTCCCAGGGTCAGAGATTACTTTTACAATAAAGTATTTACTCTGCTACAAATGTACAATTTAAAGTGGACCCCTTTCCAACTAGTTATGGAATTATAACCTCTTAATTTTAATTACTCAAATTTCCTAATCTAAACTAGGTGAAAATAGAACGCCTATTCTCACTGTACATATAATTGTACATATAATTTACTAGATCTAATATAGCATTTACAGTTGTTTAATTATCCCTTTCAGAAATCTGAAGCTCCAACTTACTTAGTAATTAAAAACTAAACAAAAACAATCTTAGTTTATGATTAATAGCTGCAGTTAACTTCAGATTTGACTAGTAAAGGACAAATGTTCAAATGTATTTTACCCATGATTTATAATAGTGAGCTATGTTTACTTATATATGTATAAACACATCCCCATTTAGCAAACTCTAAACTCACTGGCATATTTGCAACAATGGTACTATTCAGAATATCTAGAACTACCTTTTTTCCGTACATAATTATAATTTATGTTATAATGCATGTTATGTCACCTTAACCTGCTATACTTCACATAATAGATCATAAAATGTTTGCACACTTCACGTACTTCAGCCTATTGCTAATGAGCTTCCTTCAGATAATAAGCTTAAACAAATACACAAGGAAAACCTTACGATATAAACATTTTTAAATTTTATCTTAAATCAAAGTTTGGAGCAAATTGTGATTTGTTTCTACGATAATGAAATGATTTTAATAGACAAAACTGCATACCCATGGAGAAAGGCAGGGAGAAAAAAGAAAGGTATATTACACCAGAATAAATATCTCATACATCAAAGACTTAGAATGGTGGTAAAGAGAAAAAAAAAAAAAAACTGAAAGAAACAAGGGAGGTTTCATTTGTAAATGTGTTTAATACTGCAGAGTAGAAAGGCCCAGATATAACATACAGCTAAAAGTCACAAAATAAAAGGTTATAAATGCAACTGTATTAAAAATAACCACTTTCTGCATAGCAAATGCCATCACAAGAAGATCTCAAGATGAACAACCAACTGAGAAATAATATTGAAAGGCCTAATTTCCCTGACATAACATACATTCAAAGGAATAGAAAACATCAACAACCCTATAGAAAAATGTAATGGATAAGCTGTTCACCAAAAAGAATATGCAAAAGGCTGGTAAAAATTTGAAAAGATGTTCAACTTTATTCATAATAACAGAAATATGAATCTAAAGTACACCTGAGATATCATATTTTACCCAGCAGGCTATAGTACAGATCAAAAAATTTTAACAGACTTTTAATAAAAACATGGAAAGAATAATTTCTCATACAATGATTGCTGTCAGCATCCTTCAAAAGTATAAATGCACATAACCCTTAACCCAGCAATTCCATTTTTAGGAAAAGACATACACAGTTGAAATATACACAAGCTTGTTCATCACAGTATTATATATTATAGCAAAAGATTTGAATGGGACAACTCTGGATGGGCTTGGATTACTTACAGGAAAAAAACAATATCCAAGATACGAAACAAGGAGTACAGTGGGCTACCATTTATACTGTACAAAGTAAATACTGGTATTCATATTTGCTTGTATATGCTAAGGCTTATACTAAATACTTATTCATATTTGCTTGTATAAGCTAAGGCTCCCTCTCTGGAGGAAAATGCAAGCAATAACACCAGTGCCCTCTGAAGAGGTAGGGCACAGTCTCTGAAGGCGAAGGGGGAGACAAATATTTTTTGTGTTAAATATTTTTGTTGCTTTCAAATATAAAACCATGTGCTATATTCAAAAGTAAATACAATCTTAACTGTTTTTAAGGCAGTGGTTCTCAACCTTCCTAATGCCCTGACCCTTTAATACAGTTCCTATGGATCATGACCCACAGGTTGAGAACCACTATTTTAAGGCAAAGAGAAAGGCTCAACTACACAGGGATTGTGATCTACAGATTGAAAAGCAGACATCTATTTCTCCTATACATTTGCTTTAAGTTTACAGTGTCAATATTTGATTTGATTGGTCACCATACTCAATTACTTTTACTTTAAAAGCTTATAAAATTTGTTATAATATTTAACTTTGAAAGATTTTAATATAAAACTCTAATATTTAAAAGCTTAGAAATTTTTTCTAATATTTAACTTTGAAAGATGTTCATTTTTCTACATAAATGGGGTTTTAATACCATATACTTTTATTTTTATGCTGTTATTTAAGAATAATAGAATGCTCAACTTAGTGAATGCTAAAAATTTAAACTCAGAGATGCATTTTATATTCCAAATGTATAAACTGGCACGTTGATAATACTAGTAAAAGCTTAACATTCTGCATTTCTAGAAGAGAAAACAGAATAAAATTTAGGCCTATGAGCCTCCAAGTGAGATGTAAATCATTAGTGCAAACCAAACAAAACTAGAGAAAATAGGCATATCCCTAATAAACTTAGAAAAGTATATCCTTTAGTAAATAAAGCTGAAATCATCACAACCTGCATTACAAAAAAGTTGAATCTTAACTGTAGTGACCTATGACACCACTAAATGACATTTCTGCCAATTACTGCTTTTTTTAAAAAAGCAAAACAAACTAATCTCTCCTTTCTTTGAGCTTATAAAACAACTGCATGTTTTATGAAACGTCATCAATTAGAATGTCATCTAAATTCTTTTTTTTTTTTTTATTTGCAGCTTTTTTTTTGGCCGGGGCTGGTTTGAACCCACCACCTCCGGTATATAGGGCAGGAGCCCTATTCCTTGAGCCACAGGCACCGCCCTCCATCTTTTTTTTTTTTTAATGGGAATTTAAAAGTCTAGTTCCTCCACAATATCCACAAGTGAAACAATCCTACATATAGTCTGGTGGCGAGAAAGGCACAATTCTGAATTAACTCAAAAGCAGAAGCAGATTAACTAATATTCTCATAAAAAGCACATATAATCCTTTGGTAAAAGTCTGTGTAAAATTATAAAGGTCCATTTTAATTACTCCAGCTAAGAACTGATCTGTTTGCACATTACATCTCCTTTACATTTGTCTCTTCGAGACTTTTAAAATATTTTAGTACCACAGAATTTTTATGACATGGCCATTCTTCCAGCCTGCCAATTTATCTAAATCACAACATCTGCGGTCAGGCTGTTTCTCAAGATTTCTGTTCTCCTGCCAAGTAAAAAAGGCCTTAACTACTCCTTAGTGTGCATACTGAGGTCGGGCTGCAGATGTGCCCCGAAGGGCTGCCCTACACAGATCTGCCCCACAGGTGAGGTGAGATTTACTGGGCCCAACATAGCCACTATCATCCCGATTTCACGATCCCGGGGTCACCACCCATGCTTTGTCTTTACAATTACGCCAATTCCCTCGGCTTCACTCAAAAATCAAACTTCCCTAGTGACAGCAACAGGGGCCAGCAGATCCGGTCCACCCAGCTCAGCAGGGCTCAACACTGAGTCTCGGACCCGAGGAAGGTCCGGAGTCCGGGTGGGGAGGGTGCCGGGTGCGCAACCTTGCCCACCTGGACTGTCGGGCGCGAATCCCAAACCCCGGGGACGCAGGGGCCCCCAGCCTCGGGCCCCACGGAGCCTGACTCAAGCGGCACGGGAAGCCGCACAAACGCCGGGAGAAGACCGGAGCAAGGGGGTCACCCGGGCAGGGCTGGGCGGAGGGATAACCCAAGAATGCCGCCTTCAGCAGAGGGAGAAAAGCCCCGCGGCACTGGGCTTTCTTCCAGCACTTCAGTGACTTGGGAGTGAGGGGTGGGGAAAGGACCCAAGGTGGCTCGGGTGCGGAGGAGGGGAGGGTCTCCCGGCCGACGCGGAGCCCCGGCCGGAGGAAGAGGTTGCCAGGGCCGCGAGAGCAGGTCGGGCTGAGGGCCAGCGGAGGAGGGCTGTGCGGCTTGCGCGAGGGGAGCGCGGGGAAGCCCGGGACGCGGGACTCACCGCGCTGGCGGCGGCGGCGCCGGACGACGCGGGGCTGGGCGCGTCCTGCCTCCTCAGGCGGGACTTGAGGCTCTTCATGGCCAACTCTCCACAGTCTCGCTCCCAATCGGAGCGACCCGCCTACCCCGCGCGCGAACCCTCAAGTTGAGGGTTACGAGTCCGGAGGAGGAGAAAAAGGAGGCGGCGGCGGCTGAGGAGGCGGCGCGACAGTACCGGCCCTACCTGCCACCTGGGGGCCCCAGCTCCGGACGGCTGGGGTCTGTGGCCGGGCTCCTCTCCTCCAGCCAATCATACCGCAGTCCTGACGGGGGTGGACCGACCACAGCCAGTCGGAATCCGGGAAGGGGGCGGGACTTCCCTTTTAAACTTAATAACACCCTTCCTCTCACCGCTGTAGGAAAAGTTTGGGAACTTTAGTTGGTGGAGCGGCGCGGGTGCATGGCTAGAGGTGTGAAGAGGCGCGAGGGATCGGCTCTGGCGCCTGCCCACCTGGATGATAGAGCGTAAGGTCTAGAAAGCGCTGGATCTAGCCCAACCGGTTTTCATCTTCCCAGACTCCACTCGCCTCCTCTTCCCACCCACGTGCTCTTTATCAAGTTAAGTTTCCTTTCATCCGGTCCCAGAAATGACTCTTGGTTACCTGCACACATGCCAGCTTTCAGGAGCAGCATCGCTTGCGTCCCCTGATGTTTTGCTACCAAATCCCAGTACCTGGAAACAACCATACACATCAAAAGTTACCAGCAGCTTCTGAAGAAATAAGGTGCTGGTTGTACAGGAGGACGTGCAGTTAAGAAACAGATTTTGAAAGACGTTGGAGTAAGTCATAGCGCATGTTAGAAAAGAGATGAAATGGGAGTAGGGAGAATGGTGTCATCAATCAGAAATGACTCACATAACCAGTAATATAAGAAGTGAAAAAAATAGACTTTAAAAATAATGGATTTTGTTTCCTGTAGAAATCCATTATAGATAAAAGTATATGATGAAATTAAAATCATTCGGTACAGAAATCTGGTTTAATGAAAATCATTTAAGAGAAAAGTGAAGAAAGAGATTATTCAGCAATACCCAGTAATTTGCAGTTAATCTGACAAAGATTTCAAAAATCTTCCTAGGAGCCAGTTTTTCCTATCAAATGTTTATTATAGCATGCATCCATTTGAAAAGACAAACAGTCCACGTTTCTGACTAACAAAGGACTTTTTGTCTGAAAGGTCAGTTACTTTAGAGTTTCCTTAGAGTACCTTCAGGTATTAAAATGCTGTAAGAAAGTTCAGAATTTTCTTAAAGAGATAGCATTCAAAAACTTTGTTAACCCTAAACAAAAAGTAAATAAAAACTATCTGAAAATATTACTAAAATTTTATCTGGATTAGATCTTTGGAAGGAAATTTTCTTTGACCCCATATAATTTGACAGCCATTTAATTTTCGTTGGCTCTATAGCTATAAAAATAGAGTGTTTGTGTAGGGTCAGTTATTCTCTGTCCTCACTGTCGCTGCAGAGCAAAAATTATCTCATATCTGGATATTTTCAAAGTCTCCCAACCTCAAGTCTCCCATCACTAACACATTTTAATCATCATCAAAAAGTCTTATAAAATATTCCTTGCTTGCTCTGAAACTTTCAGCAGCTAACAAAGTCTTACTCCTCTTCTTGGCATTTAAGGCCCTAAAACAGTCTGGACCCTGTTCTCCAGTTGGTACTCCAGGCAAATTACTCTTCAACTCATTCTTTAAGCATAGGTTACATCTTTTGATTTCCACATCTTTAAGCATGCTGAAACTTCCTCCAATAATTTTCTCTATGGCTCCACTCATCTAACAAAATTCTTCTCCATCAAGAATAATTGCAAGGGGACACATGGAGTACTACACTATTCTCTCTGGATGGTCGTTACATTAATTACATTACATTATTCTCTCTGGTGGTGGTTACCCTAGTGTTTCCAGATTGTGAGAATTCAATGACGTACTATATGCAACACCCAACTCTTTTATGTGTGTGTTATACTTTAACAAAAAGATTTTTTTAAGTGTGTGTTCTTTCAAAGTGCCTTCCTCTGTAATAGAACTTTCCATGATCAAATAACAGGAAGTGATCCCTCCTTTGTCTGAATAGTTAAGAGTAACCAACCCTCGAGCAGCACTGGTGGTGTTCAGTGAGTAGGGCCCATATACCGAGGGTGGTGGGTTCAAACCTGGCCCAGGCCTGTCAAACAACAATGACAACTACAACAAAAAAATAGCAGGGTGTTGTGGCAGGCAGTAGTCCCAGCTGTTCAGGAGGCTAAGGCAGGAGAATCCCCTAAGCCCAGGAGCTGGAGGTTGCTGTGAGCTGTGATGCTACAGCACTCTACCGAGGGCAAGAAAGTGAGACTCTGTCTCTTAAAAAAAAAAAAGAGTAACCAACCCTCTCATGTAATACATATGATCTGAGCAAAACTTATTTCACTACTAAACATCAAACTTCTTAAAATCAAAGAATAACTGACATATATTTGAATTCCCTCTGATGTTCAGCATGTTATAGGTATTCAATAAGTATTTCTGAATGGATTGATGTACCTTTTTGTTATTATATGAATTATGGTTATTTGTTCAGTGTATGCATATGACACAGGATTAGGACTCCCCCTGGTATTGTGAATACAGAGGTATTCTACCTATAGAGGTATTCACAGTACCAGGGGGAGTCCCAATCCTATGTCTCTGCTGGATGCTGCTCACACACCTGTACTTCAGTCAACTCCTTTGTTCTGGACTTAAGATAAGCACCCATTTACCATCCAGTTTTCTGACTGAATCTTAAATTATAATGCCTTGCAGTAACACTGTTTCCTCTAGGTAATTGGCTGTTGAGTTATTAATTGCCACCTTGTGTTTACTGGCAGCCTTGTGTTGTACTGGGTGTCGCCTTTAACACCCAACTTATTGTAGCCCTGGCTTCTTTTCAGATGTTATTGGACAAAGCAAAGGAAACAGACAGAGCCACAAGTATAGCTTGCATCAGGTTCCAAAAATGTTGGACAAGTTATTTTTATGAACTGTCTGCATGATGTCCCCATGGTGTCTGTGTTCAGTGGCCTTTGTGGATTTTTCCAGCCTAGAAACTTGATAGCTGATGTCTGCTTATTCCAATTTGAGAGCAGCTAAGTAAATAGCACTGGTTTGAATATTCAGTAAAGCTTTTTTATATTGATCTGAAACCCTTCTATATGAATTAACATCACTGTTATTAGCATTTGGCCAGACTAGTTTTGTTTTGGTTTGGTTAACCATTCACTATCACTATTATTTATTTTTATCTGCCCTTCAGAGCAAAAGGCACTTAACATACTTAAATGAACTTCTGCATTTTACCATACTGAATTTACAGAAAATGCTTTTTGTGTTTTGCTTCTTTTTTTTTTTTTATAGTACTTGCAACCAGGAAGGGTAATGCATTTTTTAAAAATTATTTTAGGCTGGGCACAATGGCTCACTCCTGTAATCTTAGCATTCTGGGAGGCTAAGGCAGGTAGATTGCTTGAGCTCAGGAGTTCCAGACCAGCCTGAGCCAGAGCAAGACTTGTCTCTAAAAATAGCTGGGCACTGTGGCAGGTGCCTGTAGTCCTAGCTACTCCAGAGGCTGAGGTAAGAGAATCACTTGAGCCCAAGAGTTTGAGGTTGCTCTAAGCTATGATGCCATGGTGTTCCACTAAGGGTGACAAAGTGAGACTCTGTCTCAAAAAATAAATAAATAAATAAAATATTTTAATAGATTTTTACATGCACATGGTAGCACATGGTAAAGGAATCTCAAGTAAAACAGAAGGAGCAAGTTAGTCTCCTTACCACCCCTGTCTCTTTGATCCCTGCTGTCAAATAGCTTGGGTTCTAGTTTAGGGAACAAAGCTAACATATCTAGCTCAATTAGATGACTACTGAGTAAACTGAATAGTAGGATTACAGATGGTATTCAGGGAAGGAAAAGATGGGGAAGTAAGTTTGCTATCCGTTCAGTGAATGCACACAGGTGAGAAGTAATACCAGGTAGGCAGAAGGTACCCAAGAGACTTGCCAAAACAGGGAAAAGAACATAGTTGAGAGATTCTCTCTGATAACTCAAAGGATGATAATGGCAAAACAATGACAAAGATCATTTCTCAGAAAAAGAATAAGGAACTAACTCACAAAAATCTAAAATTCAGACATAAAATGATCCCTTCTCAAACATAAACATCTCCTTCCAAACAAACTTTGGGCATAAATTCCATGTCCAGTGACTTTTCACCTTCAGAGCTTCCTGGCACTCCTTTTAACCCCAAGGAACCCAGCCACACACACACAAAAAAAAGCCCATCAGTAATTCCAAGGAGAGGCCCAAGACATCAGTTATTCTCTCCCAGCTCAGATGCCAAAGCAGATAGCTGGCAGGGCCACGTGTGACCACAGGGTCATGAGGAAGAGCAGCCTAACCAAGAATTCCTAAGGCAGCCCCAGGAATGAGAGACCTGAGGCAGTTCTACAACTCCTTCTCTTGCCACGTTCAAAGCAAAAACATTGCATGAGAGAGATTTTAAAAAATAATAAATATGTTATCTTTGGCCCTAATTTTAAAACCATCTGCATTTCAAGTAAGCTCTCCAATGGCTCCATCCCAGAAAACTGGAGTGGGAAGAAGAGAAAGAGGAAGTGAGAGTTTCTGCTCCTTATAACCACAGACACTTGTATGAGTTTTCTTAGTTACTCAGCACTAAAACTTCTGGAGATAGCAATTCCCTCCTACAGAAACAACTTCTTTATCTCCCCTGCTGAGGGTTGGTTTACATTTAGCTACATCACAATCCTGAGCTTACCAGTTATCTCCCTAAGAGAGTTGCTTTCTAGCTTTCTACTTACCACTCTGTCTTGCTTGGCATTTACAGACTGTCACTCACCTAAACACTTTTCATACTGAAAGAGGGAGGGAATACACAAGGAGGATCATAGTCTGATCAAAACTAGACTTCCCAGCATAATTGACCTCCAGTTGAGATAGCCACCATTATTTCTATGGATTCACGTCTAATGTCAAGGAAACACAACCCATTTCATTTGGTGAAAATGTACTGTTATCAAGGCTTGATTACACAAAGCTCCAGAAAAATCACTGGCTTCACTTTAATGAGAAGGTTGATGACCCAGAGTGTGCGTGGTTCAAAGGCAGAGACTCTTGATTGCCTCTTGTAAAACAGGCTACCCAGCCTGGAGCCCAGATAAATAGGAATTTGGTTCTGAGATCAGTAACTATCTGACTCCACAGTAAACTTTCCTGAACCTTGGAGTTTTCTTATCTTGGCCAGGATAACAGGATATGCACATACAATGGACTAAAAGACTTTTCAAGACTTCAGCACTGTTAAATAAGTTGATTAGAAAAGTTTCTTGCTTTTGAGTTGAAGAACACTGCAAACAAAATAATTCCAGGTAAATCTTACTTTCAAATGAACTTGCAAAATGAGACAAGTTTTATGGCAGATATTGAACAATGACTTTATTATAGTCACTTATTTGAAATTACTATTGATTACATTAGTTTAAATTAAGCCAAAAGGAAGGTCATGGGCAAAATACTGAATATAAGTTATTCTAATAAAGCTATATGTAAATACATTCTATCATGTATTACAGTAGCACCTCTGTAAGTTGACCACCCAAGGGACTGTAACAAACTGGTCACCATATGGAGGTGGTCAACATATGGAGATGGTCAACATAAGGAACTAAGCCAACTACACTGATATATACCTGTGGTACATGTCCAGTCTATGAAAATTAAGTCAATTTAAGGAGGTGGTCAGCATAGGGAGGTAGTAATCTATGGTGCTTCTACTATATTATATTTTGTATTATATGAGATTATAGATAATATTTTGTATAGTTTTAAATGTATTGTGTGAAATTCTTTCATCAAATATCCTTGCAAATTAATACATCTGTGTAAATTCTGATTTTTAAATAAAGAACCTATGTAAATGTGGATAAAATGTGTATTTTGAAAGGTTAATTTTATAAATTAGTTACTTGCATGATATAACATATGATTGACTTTTTTTATTATTTTATTACCAAAAGACTTAAACTTTTGCTTTCTGAATGATGAAAATTTTTTTCTGTCTTATCTTCAAAATTACTTGTATCAATGTTTAAATTTTCATTAAAAATTAAAATATAATTTTTCGTCCAATTGCTGAGTAATACTTGACTACAGTGTTTTTTAGGAGAAAATTTTAAATTAAGATACAATTCCTATATACGATGACATTATTCTGTGTCGTATTTAGGCCATGGGGCTATTTTAAAAGCATCCTTTATTCAAAGAGATTTGTCTCCTTTTTTGCCCTCATTGATTAACCATGTATATATTCTTTACTCATCCATATTTATTTAGTACGAATATCAAAGATGTTTGATAATAATGAACCAAGGTATGTTTTTCTTATTGGTGTTTTTTTTTTTTTTTTTTTTTTTTTTTGTGAGACGGAGCCTCAAGCTATCCCCCTGGGTAGAGTGCCATGGCATCACAGCTCATAGCAACCTCTAACTCCTGGGCTCAAGCGAGTCTCCTGCCTCCGCCTCCCAAATAGCTGGGACCACAGGCAC
>CAUYQV010065385.1:0-19953 GCA_963574575.1 Galagoides demidoff | reverse complement strand
ATGTGTTGATACAATGATTAACCGAATGATGTGAAAGTTATGTTAACCAGCTTGATGAAGGTGTTTCAAATTGTATATGAAACAGCACAATGTACCCCATGTTTGCATCAATGTACACAGAAATCAATTAATAAAAAAAATGATGGTGAAGAATTATAGGGGAATTCATAAATCAATACAAGGAAGGCATACATTAGTTTGGCCCACAAAGTTGAAACATCTCAAAGTTGGGGCTAACAGAATATAGGTGAGTTTAAAGTTTGTTTAGTTGACAACTTGGGGAAAGAGTTAGGTGTTGTTTAAAAGACCAGGAGTCAGGCAGAGCCTGTGGCTCAGTGGGTAGGGCACTGGCCCCATATACTGAGGGTGGAAGGTTCAAACCTTGCCCCAGCCAAACTGCAATAACTAAAAATATATAGCTGGGTGTTGTGGTGGGTGTCTATAGTCCCAGCTACCCAGCTATTCAGGAGCCTCAGGTAAGAGAATCACCTAAGCCCAGGAATTGGAGGTTGCTGTGAGCAGTGTAACACTACAGCACTCTACTGAGGGTGATAAAGTGAGACACTGTATCTACAATAAATAAATAAATAAATACATATAAAAGATTAGGAGTCCAGGAAAAGAAATGCTTGAGTTGAGCATTCAAATGGAGACAGGGAGTAGCCAAACTCTTGCTTTTTGCAGATGACATGATGTTATACCTGGAAAACCTCAGGGACTCAACTACAAGGCTGTTAGAAGTGATTGAGAAATACAGTAATGTCTCAGGATACAAAATCAACATCCACAAATCAATAGCCTTCACATATGCCAATAATAGTCAAGATGAGAATAAAATCAAAGACACGATACCCTTCAGAGTAGCTTCAAAGAAAATGAAATACCTGAAAATTTAACTAACAAAGTATGAGAAGAATCTCTATAAAGAGAATTGTGAAACCCTGAGAAAACAAACAGCAGAAGATGCTACGAAATGGAGGAACATACCTTGGTCATGGCTGGGGATAATCAACATGGTTAAAATGTCCATACTGCCCAAAGCAATCTACAGAATTAATGTAATACGCATCAAAGAAACAATAGAATACTTTGAAAAAGCTGAAAAATGGTACATTTCATATTGAACTGGAAAAAAAAAACGAATAACCAATGCAATTTTCAGAAATAAAAACAAATTTGGAAGCATGACATTACCAAATATCAGGGTATACTACAAGTCTACAATGATCAAAACAGCATGCTATTGGCACAAAAGTAGAGATATAGATCTATGAAATAGAATAGAGAACCTAGAAATGAACACAGACACATATCACCATCTGATCTTTGATAAACCAAACAAAAGCATACACTGGGTGAAATAATCCCTATTTAACAAATGGTGCTAGGATAACTTGTTAGCCACATGTAGAAGACTCGATTTAGACCCACATCTCTTACCACTAACAATAATTGACTCTGACTGGATAAAACATTTAAATTTAACACATGAAACAAAAATTATAGAAGAAAGTGTGGGGAAAACTCTTGATTCTATAGAGCCCTGGATGAAGGGCTCAACTACAACTTATATTTTTATTTTATTTTTTTTTAGAGACAGAGTCTCCCTTTGTCACCCTCAGTAGAGTGCTCTGGCATCACAGCTCACAGCAACCTCCAGCTCTTGGACTCAGGCAATACTCTTGCCTCAGCGTCCCAAGTAGCTGGGACTACAGGTGCCTGCCACAAGGCCTGGCTATTTTTTTTTGTTGTTGTTGCAGTTTGCCTGGGCCAGGTTCCAACCCTCCACCCTCAATATATAGGGTCAGCGGCCTACTCACTGAGCCACAGGCATCACCCCTATAAAATAAACTTTACCTTAGAAATGCAAACCACCACCCATCCCCCCTCCCCTCTCACTCTGGAGGGAGGGGGATTGGAGGTATCACTTCTGAGGTTTATCTTACAAGGGTACAAGTGAATCTTTCTAAGAGTAGAATGTGAACATTTTAAAACAATAACTAAGAAAATGGCATGAAGGCTATGTTAATCAGTTTGACGGAAGTGTTTCAGATTGTGTGTGAAAACTCCACACTGTACCCCAGAAGTGCATTAATGTACATAGTTACCATTCAATAAAAAAAAAGAAAAGATTTAAAAAAAAAAAGAAATGCAAACCACATAACCTAATCATGTGTACCCTCATATTAGTGTGAAATTTAAAGAAAAAGATAAAGGTCTGTTAATTAGAGACTTACTACCACACATAAGCTCAGACTGGAGCACAGTGGTTTGTTATGTATATTGAGGACCTGCTAGATATGTCTTGCATAGTCTTAGGTCTGTTAATGAGTCACAAAGGACATCTCTAATAAAGGGAGTGAGGGATAATGAGGCACGTCTGATTTCCTTTCTCATAGCAAGCAACTCAGTTTTAGGAACCCCCTTGGCCAAGAGGGGATCCAGTCTATCAGTCACTCAGGGGAAGGCTTAAGATTTTATTTTAGTTGACAGTTGGCATATAGCTTACCCAGCCCCTTTTAGCTTGTCTTCAGCAAAATCAGCAGTTCTCAACCTATGGGTTGTGACCCCTTTGTAACAATGAAAATACATCCTGAATATCAGATATTTACATTACAATTCAAAACAGTAGCAAAATTACAGTTATGAAGTAGCAACTAAAATAATTTTATGGTTGGGGGTCATCACAACATGAGGAACTGTATTAAAGGGTTGCAACATTATGAAGGTTGAGAACCACTGAGCTAAATTATAACACAGGCAAAGATTAGAAAAATGGCCACAATTTTTTTTTTTTTGGAAACATAGTATCACTTTATTGGCCTCGGTAGAGTGCCATGGCATCACAGTTCATAGCAACCTCCAACTCCTAGGCTTAGGTGATTCTCTTGCCTCAGCCTCCTGAGTAGCTGGGACTAAAGGCACCCTCCAGAATGCCTGGCTATTTTTTTGTTGCAGTTTGGTCAGGGCTGTGTTTGAACCCGCCAGCTTCAGTATATAGGGCTGGCACCTTACCACAGAGCCACAGGTGCCTCCCAGCCACAAAATTTTTTAGGAGTTGTCTCTCTAAAACCGTCACCCTTTGGGGGAATTAAAACCTGCATTTTGAAGGTAGGAGGCAAGATGGCCAACTGAAGCCAGCTTTCCACAGAGGCTTCCATCCAGAAGGAAAGTTAAAGGACAGACGTTTATCAAATAAGCTGGTGGTTTGGAGCTCAGCCAAGAGAGAAGATGGAAGAGCACACATCATCCCTGCTGAGGCAAGCTGCGACCCCAAGGAAACAAACAATAAGTACAAAACCCATTGCAAAGTGGATGGGAGTCACCTCCTCCATGAGAACAGCTCGCAGTATACTTTCTACAACCAAGTGAGCAGAATTCAGATTTCTTCTTTTTGTATTCTATGGGAGAGAGCCACTAAAAACCAGATCTCTGGGCAGCACCTGTGGCTCAAAGGAGTAGGGTGCTGGCCCCATATACTGGAGGTGGTAGGTTCAAACCTGGCCCCGGCCAAAAACTGCAACAACAACAACAAAAAATTAAAACCTTCCCCAGAGAGGACCCACTAGCATGCCTTGGCACTCTCCCACCAGGCATAAAACTGAACATATACTCTACCAGCAATTCTGAACTCTCAGCACTCCCTTCCACTTTGACCCCAAGGTCTGGAAGTTGGTCCCCTGCAGAGTCCAGACTCTTGGGCATTTTCTCAAGAAGTATGGACAAGGTGGGGGCTGTTACAAGTCTGTGCTGAATCAGCAGCATGGGTGTAAAGCAGGGACTGTGGCGCAAGTGAGCCATACAGGAGAGGGAGAAATGGTGCCCTGCAGCACAGTGCAGCAGCTGCGCCAGTGACGGTGACAGGAACAATAGGGCTCACACCCCTGGTGATATTTTGGAGGAATACTTCCCATCTCTCTTAGCAACTAGAGGGAGGTGAGCCTCTACTCTGGTGGCAGCCAGGGAAATTCAGGCCCTGTGAGCAAAGGGGGATGCCTGATGAAGTATCTGCCTGAGCGAGGCCTGGCAGGGATGGAGACTAGAATATGTGGACGCAAAGCCACCATACTCCCAGAGCAGGGTTGAGTCAGAACAGCTGTTTTTGAGAGCCCTAGATGCACCTAGCCCCCAGTGGAGCATAGCTGGGACAAAAGCAGGTGTGGCAGCAGCATCAGCTCAGGGAAGGGCAGGAACTGAGAGCCCTTTGTGAGCTCTAACTGTGTTGGCCCCAACACAGACTGCAGTAGAGACAGAGATGCCAACTCTATGGGAATTGGCGCAGTAGCAGCAGCACAGGGTGGGGCTGAGTCACAGTTTCTGTGAACACAAACAGCACCTGGCCGGCAGTGGAATACAACTGGGACAGAAACACAAATTACACAAGAATATAAGGGTCAGCAACATCAATCTGGGATGGGACTGGAACTTAGTGACACTCCCCAGCTTCCATTAAGCACCCAAAGTAGTCAGGCTTCAGTTCCCCCTGCTGGCTGGTTCCAGAGTGCAGTGGCCTGATCAAGGAGATGAAGATCTCCCTGTAACTCAGGCAAGTGCAAAGCCCTGGTGCATCTGCTCATTGGAGAAAACTGATCACAGCCCTGTAGGGTTACCACTGACTGGGTGTGACAGAGATGCAAAGTGAGGAAGGAGGCATCAAACTCCTCGGACTAACTCATTTTCTGGGAGGGCCCTTCTGATTCCATGGAGCACTGGAGAGAGCCACACTCAAGCTGCCAGCAGACCCATGCTATCTAGTTGCTGGAGACATTTTGAACTCTCCCACTGAAGACTTGTTACTGACTGGGATAAATGATTTGGAACTCTTGACCTGGGCCAATCACCCTAGGACCATCCAAGGTGATAGCCTGGTTGTGTCATTGTGGGAAGGTTTGATTTTCCTTTTCCAGTTGTTGTCCATTGGGGATGGGGTGTCTTAGTTGCTTGTATTTATCCACAGCTGAGACTTCAACCCAGAGTTACTGATTCACTATGATTGAACAGAGACCAGCTGAATACAAGACAGAGCCACCTAGCCCCACTACACCAAGCAGGTCCACAGTGTCTCAGGCTATAGTACTGTATGGATCCTTTGCAAAGCTGTAGGGGAAAAGCTGCACTCACCATTCCCAGCTCTTGGGCAAAAGGCTGGCTAATCACTACTCCAGAAGCCCACAATCCAATTTCACCTAACTCATCTAACCAAAAGGTGAAAAATAATCATGGGGTGGAATCAGTGGAAAAACTCTGGCAACACGAATAATCAGAGTAGATCAACTCCCCCGAGGAATGACAAGGCAAACACACCAGAAAATCACATTCATAAACAAATGGTTGAGATATCAAAAATTGAGTTTAGAATTTTTATGGCAAATAAGATTAAC
The DNA here is from genome assembly GCA_963574575.1 of Galagoides demidoff. Lineage (NCBI taxonomy): Eukaryota > Metazoa > Chordata > Mammalia > Primates > Galagidae > Galagoides > Galagoides demidoff. Next base: position 14,572 of record CAUYQV010065385.1, on the reverse strand, counting down.
AGAATGGAAGTAAAGTTTGAATTAGAAATTCTAGGAATAATGCAAAAGTTGTCTCAAGAATTCAATGAATTCAAAGATAAAATAACTAAAGATTTTGACACTTTGAGAAAAGAATTTGAAGCTCTCCAAGATATGAGAAATACAATAGAATCCCTCAGTAACAGAACGGAGCAAGCAGAATAAAGGATTTATGACATTGAAGACAAAGATCATAAAGGCTTCCAAATGCTCCAAGAGGAAGAGAACTGGAGAGCAAAAATAGATCATTCTCTCAGAGAGCTCTGGGATAATTCCAAAAAAACCCCCTAATATTCGCCTTATAGGAGTTCCTGAAGGCAATGAGGTTGCTTCAAACATCCCAGATGCTCTATTCCAAGAGATAATTGAGAACTTCTCAAACATGGCAAAAGATTCTGAAATTCAGATAGCAGACAGTTTCAGAACCCCAGCACAACTCAATCCAAGTAAAGCATCTCCCAGACATATTATAATTAACTTCACCAAAGTTAATGTGAAGGAGAAAATTATGCAAGCAGCCAGATGTAAGAAAACCATAACTTATAAGGGGAAGAATATTAGAATGACTGAAGATCTCTCTGCTGAAACCTTTCAAGCTAAAAGAGTATGGTCATCGATCATTAACCTCATAAAACAAAATAGCTTTCAACCCAGGATCCTGTATGCAGCTAAACTAAGGTTCATCTATAATGGAAAAATTAAATACTTTAATGACATTCCCATGCTGAAGAAATTTGCCATAACTAAACCAACTCTCCAGGATATTCTCAGAGGTCATTATCCTCAATAATGACCAGTGCAATCCTCCACCACAATAGTAAACTCACTCAGAAACTTTTGATCAAATCCCAACTTCCACAGTGGCAAAAAGACTAAAAATGACCACTGGACTTTTGAAAAACTCAATACCCAAAATACTAGTAGGCTTATCAATGCTCTCAATTAATGTGAATGGCTTAAATTGTCCTCTAAAGAGGCACAGGTTGGCTGACTGGATACAAAAACTTAGGCCAGATATCTGATGCATACAAGAATCTCATCTTACCTTAAAAGATAAATATAGACTCAGGGTGAAGGGATGGTCTTCTATAATTCAGGCAAATGGAAATCAGAAAAAAGGAGGTGTTGCAACTTTATTTGTACATATAATTGGCTTTAAACCTACAAAAGTAAGGAAAAATAAGGATGGTCACTTCATATTTGTTAATGGTAACACTCAACATGATGAGATTTCAATTATTAACATTTCTGCATCCAACCAGAATGACAATTTATAAGAGAGACTCTAACAAACATGAGCAACTTGATTTCCTCCAGAACCATAAGAGTCAGAGATTTTAACACCCCTTTGGCAGTGTTGGATAGATCCTCCAATGAGAAACTATGCAAAGAAATTTTAAACTCAAACTTAACCATTCAATGATTGGATTTAACAGACATCTACAGAACATTTCATCCTAACAAAACTGAATACACATTCTTCTTATCAGCCCATGGAACATATTCCAAAATTGATCATATCTTAGATCACAAGGCTAACCTTAGCAAATTTAAAAGAATAGAAATTATCCCTTGCATCTTCTCAGACCACCACAGAATAAAAGTTGAACTCAGTAAAAACAGGAATCTGCATATTCATACAAAAACATGGAAACTAAATAACCTTAAGTTCAATGATAGCTGGGTTACAGATGAGGTTAATAAGGAAATTACCAAATTTTTAAAAGATAATGAAGACATGAATTACCAGAACCTCTGGGATCATGCAAAGTCAGTCCTAAGAGGGTAATTTATAGCACTTCAAGCCTTCCTCAAGAGAACAGAAAGAGAGGAAGTTAACAACATAATGGGACATCACAAGCAACTGGAAAAGGAAGAACATTCCAATCCCAAAACCAGAAAAAGGACAGAAATAACCAAAATTAGAGCAGAGTTAAATGAAACTGCAAACAAAAGGATTATACAACAGATAAATAAATCAAAAAGTTGGTTTTTTGAAAAGGTCAATAAAATAGATAAACCTTTAGCTAACCTAACCAGGAATAAAAGGGTACAATCTCAAATTATATCAATCAGAAATGACAAAGACAAAATAACAACAGACTCCTCAGAAATTCAAAGAATCCTTAATGAATATTACAAGAAACTCCATTTTCAGAAATATGAAAATCTGAAGGAAATAGAACAATACTTTGAAGCATGACACCTTCCTAGACTTAGCCAGGATGAAGTGGAAATGTTGAACAGACTTATGTCAAGTTTTTTTTTAAATTTTATTTTATTAAGTCAAATATACATAGATCTTGAATATACTCATGCATATGTAGGGTACAATGTGCTGATTTTTTTTTCTATATCAAGTTTTGAAATACCATATACTATACAAAATCTCTACAAAAAGAAAGTCCAGGACCAGATGGATTCACATCAGAATTCTGCCAAAACTTTAAAGAGGAACTAGTATCTATGTTACTTAACCTTCTCCAAAACATAGAAAAAGAAGGAATACTACTCAATACATTCTATGAAGCAAACATCACCTTGATCTGCAAACCAGGAAAAGACTCAACAAGAAAAGAAAATTATAGACCAATATCTCTAATAAATATTCAATAAGATCCTAGCAAAGGGAATCCAGCAACACACCAAATTATACACCATGACCAAGTGGGTTTTATCCTAGATTCTCAAGGCTGGTTCAATATATGTAAATCTATAAATATAATTCATAATATAAGCAAATTAAAAAACAAAGACCATATGATTCTTTCAATTGATACAGAAAAAGCTTTTGATTATAAACTTTTTTCATGATCACAACACTTAAGAAAATAGGTATAGAAGGGACATGATAGAGGCCCTTAAACTGATAGAGGCCATCTACAGAAAACCCATAACCAATATCATATTGAATGGACTTAAACTAAAATTATTTTTACTCATATCAGGAACCAGGCAAGGTTGCCCATTGTCTCTACTGCTTTTTAACATTGTAATGGAATTCTTAGCCCTCACAATCAGGCAAGAAAAGGAGATTAAGGGTATCCATTAGAGGAGATCAACTTTTCACTCTTCGTAGATGATATGGTTGTATACCTGGAAAACCCCAGGAATTCAACTACAAAACTCTTAAAAATGATCAAGGAATACAGCAGTATCTCAGGTTACAAAATCAATACTCACAAATCTGTAGCCTTTATATGTACCAACAATAGTCAAGCTAAAAAAACAGTCAAGGACCCTATTTTGTTTACAGTAGTGCTAAATAAGATGAAATATTTGGGAGTTTACCTAAAAAAAGAGAACTATGAAACTCTGAGAAAAGAAATAGCTAAAGATGTTAACAAATGGAAAATGTACGAGACTCATGGCTCAGAAGAATCAACATTGTTAAAATGTTCATACTACCCAAAGAAATACACAATTTTAATGCAATCATTATTAAAGCACCAATGTTATACTTTAAAGACCTCAAAAAAATACTTTCTTTTATAGGGAATGAGAAAAAAAATTGAATAGCCAAGATATTACTCAGAAATAAAAACAAACCAGGAGAAATCATGCTTCCAGATCTCAGACTATATTATTAATTGATAGCAATTAAAACAGCACGGTACTGGCCCAAAAACAGAGAGGTAAACGTATGGAAAAGAATAGAGAACCAAAAGATGAACCCAGCTACTTACTGTCATTTGAATTTTGATAAGCCAATCAAAAACATTCAGTGGAGAAAGACTCCCTATTTAATAAATGGTGCTGGGTGAACTGGCTGGTGACCTGTAGAAGACTGAAAGTGGATCCACACCTTTCACCATTAACAAAAATTAATTCTCACTGGATAAAAGATTTAAACTTAAGACATGAAACTATAAAAATACTAGAAGAAGGTGCAGGGAAAACACTTGAAGAAATCAGCCTGGGAGAACATTTCATGAGCAGGACCCCCGGGCAATTGAAGCAACACCAAAAATATATTACTGGGGCTCAGCACCTGAGGCACCAGCCACATACACTTGAGCTAGCAGGTTCAAATCCAGCCCAGGCCCACCAAACAATGATGGCTGTAACCAAAAAAATAGCTGGGCATTGTGGAAGACACCTGTAGTTCCAGCTACTTGGGAGGCTGAGGCAAGAGAAATGCTTAAGCCCAGGAGTTGGAGGTTGCTGTGAGCTGTGATGCCATAGCACTCTACCCAGGGTGACAGCTTGAGGCTCTGTCTCAAAAAAAAATACATTACTGGGATCTGCTCAAACTAAAAAGCTTCTGCCCAGCCAAGGACACAATATTTAAAGCAAGCAGACATCCCTTAGAATGGGGATGGGACATATTTGCAGGTTATGTCTCTGACAAAAGTTTAATAACCAGAATCCACAGAGAACTCAAATATATTAGCAAGAAATGAACAGGTGATCCCATCTCATTGTCAGCAAGGGACTTGAAGAGAAACTTCTCTGAAGACAGGCACACAGCCTACAGATATATGAAAGAATGTTCATAATCATCAGAGAAATGCAAATCAAAACTACTTTGAGATATCATCTAACTCCAGTAAGATTAGCCCATATCACAAAATCCCAAAATCAGAGATGTTGGCGTGGATGTGGAGAAAAGGAATCACTTCTGCACTGCTGGTGGGAAAGCAAACTAATACGTTCCTTTTGGAAAGATGATTGGAGATCACTTAGGGATCTAAAAGTAGACCTGCCATTTGATCCTGCAATTCCTATACTAGGTGTATATCCAGAAGACCAAAAATCACATTATAACAAAGATATTTGTACCAGAATGTTTATTGCAGCCCAATTCATAATTGCTAAGTCATGGAAGAAGCTCAAGTGCCCATTGACCCATGAATGGATTAATAAATTGTGGTATATGTGCATCATAGAATATTTTGCAGCCTTAAAAAAAGATGGAGACTTTACCTCTTTTTATGCTCATATAGATGGAGCTGGAACATATTCTTCTTAGCAAAGTATCTCAAGAATGGAAGAAAAAGTACCCAATGTACTCAGCCCTATTATGAAACTGATTTATAAACACCCACACTTCCATATAAATTCTATAACCCAACTACAGCCCTAGATGAAGAGGAGGGGGAGGGGAGGAGAAGGGGGAGGATGGATGGAGGGAGGGTAATTGTTGGAACCATGTCTTAACACAATAACTAAGAAAATGCGGTGAAGGCTATGTTAACCAGTTTCATGAAAGTATTTCAAATTGTATATAAAATCAGCACATTGTATCCCATAATTACATTAATGTACAGAGCTATTATTTAATAAAAAATATTTTTACATTCTCAAGTTGAGAAAATAAAAAGAAAAATGAATTTGTACAGACTAGCATAGAAATAAAAACATTTATAAAAATGATAATATTTTAAAAAAAACCCTGCAGTTTCAAAGACCTTAGACCTAGACCAGTAATCAAAGTAGCAGAAAAAAAAATGTTCTTCGCTGTTTGTTACCTAGTATCTTAAACCACAGGAGATGGCTCAACAGAATTGTCACAAGATCATTATCACCATAGATAAGGTCCACCAATACCACTAATTATAATTAAACAATATAGCCCAAAGCTATGACATGTGACACTGATCATTAGTTCGGAGACCAAGTGCCTAAACTACCCCTTTCTAAAAAAAACTATTTTTCTGCTTAAAGGCAAATGACAGTCTTTGAGATGCTAGTTCACTGTCCTCACTTGCCAGAAAATTAATAAATCTCTCTTTTCTTTTCATTGAACTTCTTGTCCTCATTCTTTGTTTTCAATGAATCAGATTCTGGGACAAGTACCAAATTTTCAGTAACAAAATGTGGCTGCACAACTCTATTCCAGCAATTAAGATGTAAGTGAAAGTGATGGGTTCAACTTCTATCATTCATTCGTAGAAGAACCCCATCCCTTATATGTTCCCCTTTACTGATATCTAGAAAGTAGATGTGTAAGCAAGAGCTAGAGCAACCATCTTCTCCCATGGCATGGAAAAGCATGTTGAAGATGATACCAGCAAAATGCTCCCCAATGCCATAGAGCCACCAAGTCATCCCTGGACTGCATTTTCTCAGAAACTTACATGAAAGGATACACTTTCATCTGTAAGCAACCATAATTTTTGGCTTTTTTCCACAGTGGTTGAACTAGTAATCTAATATACAATTTCAAGATTACTCAAAATGAAGTATGTGATGTGTCCTGTATTCAAGGGCTTTAGGGAACTATCAGAGCATTCAAACACAGCAAAACAAAATTTAAAAAAAAAAAAAAAACCTCCAGAACAAAATTTGTCTCCTAAAGCTGTTTACAATTTTATCTCATCCCCTAAATCTACATTGCTATTATCAGCTGTAGACCATTGCAGAAAAGTACTGTTACCTGACAAAGGGGGCAAGAAGGTGAACAGAGGAAAAGAAAATCATTAAGGCTTCTTTAAGAATTAGGTCATCTAGGTGCACTGTCCAGAGGGTGCACCTGTGAGCCCCAAACTTAGTTGGATGAATTTGCCCAATAAAAGGTTAATTGTGGTGTCGTGACCCATCAGGCTTCTATGGCCCTGGTGTCAGTTACCGCAGGAAGGAACCAGGCAAGAGGTGGATTAGAAGTACATGCTTGAAGGAGATGGGCTAGCCCTTACTTTCCGGGTACCCTGAGCAACCTCTGCACTAGCCTTTTATTGAGACAGAATAATACAGGTGAAGGGAGTAATTAACAATGACTTCATGCTGAAGGCTCAGACTCTTTCACAAGGAACTCCTGTGGACAAATGGCCCGAGGGTCCACCCTTCAGCTGCAGATCATCTTGCTCAAATGTCATCTGGCTCTTGGCATCCCCTACATTTCCCCCCTCTAATGTATTAAGGACATTTCTGATTAGGCAAGGGAGGTCTGTTGTTGGTGTTTCTGCAGTTCTCCTCATTGAGGAGTTTTCTGCTGAGTAAAAGAAACAAAGGGGCATATAAGTATAACAAAAATACACCAAGGGAACTAATCCAGTTTTAAAGGAAACCTATCTTAGCCAAACTAGGCATAGGGGAAAACTTGTCCCCTTTGTGCTAATCACCACCCAACTATGTGCTATGGGCTGACCCATAGAGCTCACGATGCTTCCATGGGAAGTATTAAGCACCACCTGAAGCTAAGTTAGGTGGGGAAAGGGCTGCAAACTCAGACCCTTCCCAAAGAGCAGTATAACTTTAAGTAAAGATCAGGTGAAACATAAATCCAACAAGTGAAATTCTCTTACCTTGTCTGATACCAGAATAACCTTTACCTTAAAGTCTGCTATTCGAGGTCTTTGTTGCCATAACTTTTCCATGGTTTAGAAGATGTATCCTAAGCTTACCTGGGACTTGACATTCAGCCTCAAATAATTAAATCCTATATCAATCCTCCCACTCTGCATAGAAACTCCCACTGCCTCTTAGGGAATATGAACACTGACTGCTCTTAACTGCTTCCTGCTGAGGATGGACAGTGATATGGGAGAGGCAGCTGGAGCTCTCACAGAGGAGATTGATCCAGGATTTCTCCTTTATGAAATTATCTAAGCTAAGGTCCTGTGAGTAGAAAAAAGGTTAGTGAAAACAAATTTATTAAGGTGCTGGTAAGGTTTTCTGCTCATGTGGAGGCTTAATCCAGCAGTCTGGTAGCCACTGCTCTTCTTGATGTTCTGTAATAATATGGGCAAAATGGCGACCCCAATGCAGTACATAACCAGGCTTCCATTCTGTCTGAGAGTGAAAAGAACTCTAATGAGCATAAGCTATGTGGGATGCTACCTTTACCCTCCTTTTTATATACAACCAAAATATTTAATGTGGTAAGGACAGTTTTTCCTGTTGTCTAGCCCTTTTCTTTCTAGGCAAAAGATGGTAATTGTCAGAGTTCAGAATTCCAGGTATGGGCTCTTTAAATGATGGAGCCCAACACAGATTTAAACTATTAACTTCTGCTAGGGAAAAACTGTGATTGTAATGCAAATTCCCTCAAAGGTCTTTTTAAGTTGAGAAAACAAACTGAGAAAATCTCAGCTGAGAGAATTTCTTTATGTGAACTTTAGTGGATGAACAAAAGATAACACTGTCTCTGCAATCTTTGCAAGGAAGGATTTTTCTCTCGCTATTCCAAAGGCTTTGCTACTTGCGGTCCTAAGTCCACCTTTCACAGATCTCAAAAGACTGTTACTTGAGGACTACTGGTTCCACACTTGGCAGTTCCTCTCATGGAACTGTTACTTGTGGTCCCTTCAGGGGTACCACCCTTCACAATTCCTCAGTAGCAGAGTTTTTCCTGCTTTAAACTGCTTTTCCAATGGAATCTTTGCTAACTGATTCCAGACTCTTTTCAAATGGAGTTCCCTAGCACAAAGGTGGTTTAACTCTTAGTCTAATTATTCTCTATCATCATCCATTGGTCTGGTTTAATTTCCTCGGTTTCTACTTCTTGCAACTTCCCAAACAGAAAGTTACCCATGTCATTGCTTATTTTATCAGACACTTCATTTATTCTGAGTAAGGTTTCTTAATTTTCAAATTGGCCAAAGGTCCCACTTGCCCTGAGTGGAATTTCCCTTTGGACTTTCCGGCACTGTCTCCAAAGGCCTCACTTACATCCGAGTGTTGATTACTCCTTTGGTCCACACCCCTGGTGTCCTGTTGTGTTCTGCTATATCCTGTTGACTTACGCGAAAATGTCACAACCAATCGGGCCGCTATAGCCCTGGTCTCAGTTACTGCAGGAAGGAACCAGGCAAGAGGTGGATTAGAAGTACAAACTTGACCGAGACAGGCTAGCCCTTACTTGCAGGGTAGCCCGAGCAACCTCCGCACTAGCCTTGTATTGAGACAGAATAATACAGGTGAGGGGAGTAATTAACAATGACTGCATGTTGAAGGCTCGGGCTCTTTTCACAAGGAACTCCTGTGGACAAATGGCCCGAGGGTCCACTCCTCAGCTGCAGATCATCTTGCTCAAATGTTAAATGGCTCTTGGCATCCCCTACATTGTGGTACCAAGGTTTTCATGTCCTTGAGAGGTTGAAAACCTCCATTCATGCAAATATATTTTTTCTCTTAAAATATGGTATCTGAAACACTCTTATCTTCTAATAAAATTTAAAAATTTGCTTTGTTGGTTCTTTTGTCTGGGCTTTCTCCAAAATACCCCTTTTATTACCAGAATACCTTTAAAATATTTTACTTTCCTAATGTTATTTTCATATATTCTCTATCCATTTTCTCCCTCTCTTGGATTTTTTCCCCTAATTCTAAATTGCATGTGGACCATTTAGGGAAATGGTCTGCACATTTTCTTGTGAGCAGGAACTTCCATATATAAATAGATAATTTGCTAAGCAAAGTTTGTGACTCAAAGTTGGTAAAACCTCATTCATCTTCTGTTCTTTGTTTCCCAAATTCCAGAGGCAGTGGAGATTTTTTGAATTTAATTCTACCTCTGTCTCCTGCTCTGGTTTGTTTACACTTGTAATTCATGCTTCCCAAGTGACTTCCTCCACTTATCTTCCAAATCTGTCCTAACTGGAGAATCTCCCTCATAGATTTCTGAATTAAAGCTAGTGCTATGAGTTGTATTAATTAGAAAAGGTAAAATAGAACAAGGGTGATTGTGAAAAAGGTTTCATAGGCCAGTCCTGAAAGTGGCACAAAAAAAATTTCAACTCCCAATCCACTAGAGAAAATTTAGTGACAAGGCCATATGTACAGTTAGGAGGTTTACTGAGACTGAACCTGTAGCTCTGTCTAAAAATTTATTATTACAGAAGGAGAGACTAGATTTTGTTAAACAGATAATAATCTCTGTCTCATGTGTTTCTCAAAAGTGTGCTTGCCCTCTCTAAAGCTCTGCCTTGTCAGGATGGCCAAGTGGTCTAACGCGCCAGACTTAAGCAGTTCTAAAGCTCTGCCTTTCTGCCAAGGTCATAGATGATTGTCACTATGCCTGTGGTGACAGAAACATCTATTTTAACTGTTTCTGTTCTTTTAATACCTCTTTTCACCTTTCATTTCTTCAGAACATCTGGAACTCTCTCTCATGCAAGTCCAGTTGAATTTTTCATGTATCAACCTGCCTCATAAGATGTTTGTGATATCTTTTATAATAGTTTCTGTGACCTCCCACCTCCTTCCACTCATCTACCCAATCTTCTCCCAAATACAAACTTAATAGAGCCTTCCTGAGGCCCAAGAATAATGGTGAGTCTGAATCATAGAATACAAAGAAACAGCATTAACCTCACCTGCATAATGACAGCAGGGAATTTTATGTCTGAAACATAGGTCAATGAGTATATATTGATCAAGTAAAAATAAGAAAACTTAGGTGGTGCCTGTGGCTCATTGGGTAGGGCACTGGCCCCATATACCAACGGTGGTGGGTTCAAACGCAGCTTTGGCAAAACTGCAACAAAAAAATACCCGGACATTATGGTGGGTGCCTGTAGTCCCAGCTACGCAGGAGGATGAAGCAAGAGAATCACCTAAACCCAGGAGCTGGAGGTTGCTGTGAGCTGTGTGACGCTACGGCACCCTAGTGAGACTCTGTCTCTACAAAAAAAAAAAAAAAGAAAGAAAACTTACCATTGCAGCATTTAAATTTCATAATCCTCTCCCACCTTAGCACCTTAAAAATATACATTCCATGACAGACAATAGGATAATAGACACGTACTGATAGATCTTTGATTACACAGATTTTTTATAGATATCTCAATCAATAATCTGATCTTCATATTGGGGATATTTAGCTTATTGTGGTATAATCAACTCCTTCCAATGCAGGATATGCAATTTCCAGCTGAGCTCTCTCAAAAATATAGCATCAAGGAAACTACCTAAGCCAACTCCCAATGGTGTTGTTTCTTCAAGTGTGGACTATTGACCACCAACACCAGAATCATCTACTGAATTAGAACATTTTAGGGAAATGGATCTGGGGAATTTTCAGGTTTAAAAAGCTCCCTTTTTTCCTTGTTTAAAATTTTTTTTCCACATAAAAGTGCATACATAATAATACAATATATACCAAAATGCTAACCACTTAGTTTAAGAAATAGCTTCTGGAATATTCTTATGTACATCATAATCTGTGAACTACTAAATTTAAGAAAAGGTAAAGGCTAAGAATTTTGAATTGAGAGAGTGAAGTTAACTATAAAATAGCCTGGATTAATGTGTAAGAAAATGCAAGGCATTCTTATACCTGAAGAACTACGTGGGAGAAAGACCAGCTAAGGCACCAAACTTCAGCCCCTTACATAAGTATTTTCCACAGATCATCTGGAAATAGGACTGATTTTTAAGTATTCCCCCCTCATTATAAATAAATGTTTGTCTCCTTTAACCTTTGTCTTTGCCACAGTTTATGTTTTGAGGACCAGGTAAAATCTGCATTTGTATAAGGTGGTCCTATTACTGAATATGATTTTTTTTTCCCAAAGCCTGAGAAAGTTTTCTTTTTTTTTTTTTTTTTTTTTTTTTTTTGCAGTTTTTGTCCATGGCTGGGTTTTGAACCCACCACCTCCGGTATATGGGGTCATCACCTTACTCCTTTGAGCCACAGGTGCCGCCCAGAAAGTTTACTTTTTTTAAAAAAGAGAAACAGTGTTACTTTATTAAAATACTGAGTTTATTTCACATGCTTATCTTTGTCTCCTCCTCATTTTCATGTCTGACCACCACTACTACTATGTCCTATCATAGTATTCCATACATACTTAAAACCAAGTGAAGGGTAGGTTTTTGTCTTTAAAAACTAAACAGGCATTTTGGAGAACACATTCTTGGCAATGGAACCTGGACAACATTTATCAAACATAGTAGGAAAATTCTGACTCTGAATTATAAAAAAGACAGCCAGATATCTACTGTTACAGAAATTAATAAATGAAAAATTTTGACAAACTGTTTAAAACTATTTTAAAAAGATAGCCAGATATCTACTGTTACAGGAATTAAATAAGATGGAAAATTTTAACAAACTGTTTAAAACTATTTTCTCAAAGAGACTTCCTCCACTGGCAGAGATCTTGAATAGCCTCTTGATCAGTCACCCAGAAGAAATTCTTCACATAATTGATGAACTTGGCTTCCACTTTGGAAAGAGAACCACCTTTTTCTATACTTGCTTGAATTTTTGCCTTAATGTCTTCTATAGAATTGGATTTTTTGGGTATTTTAGGAATTTTTTTTTCATACTTTTTGAAAGATTCTTGATCTTTTGATCTTGGTGTTGATGGTTTTGAATCTTTTCCATTCTGTTTGATTTTTGAATATTTTTGGCTGGAGTGTCTCATACAGATTTCTTTACTGCAGCTTTTCCTTCAGTTTCCTTATCTTCCTCCTCCTCCTCATCATCATCTTCATCAGCGTTAAGTTTTACTTTTTTCTGTGGAATCTTGTTACCACCTCTAGGGGCAGATTTCTTTCCAGACATACTTAAGAGTTTCACATTCTCTTCCTCTTCCAGCTACTTGGGAGGCAGAGGCAGGAGACTCGCTCGAGCCCAGGAGTTGGAGGTTTCTGTGAGTTGTGATGCCATGGCACTCTACCCAGGGGGATAGCTTGAGGCTCTGTCTCAAAAAAAAAAAAAAAGAAACACTAGAAGCTGATATGTTTCCTCAGAGAAATTGTTGGTGTCTTTGTTCCCTTCCTCAGCTTACCCTCTGGGCTAATGAGCAAATAGCCTTCAATAAAAGCTAAATGGAATTGACACTCAGGGCCACTTGCTGGAACTCCACAAATGGGTGATGATCCCCTGTGCTCCCACCTTTGAAAATTCCATTCTGTGTCTTGTCTCTTTCTCTCTCATCATTTCCAACCTTACATTTCTTCGGTGGACATCCAACAGATCCACAAGTCTTTTTTTTTTTTTTTTTTTTGAGACAGAGTCTCAAGCTGTTGCCCTGGGTAGAGTGCTCTGGCATCACAGCTCACAGCAACCTCCAGCTCCTGGGCTCAATCAATTCTCCCCACCTCCCAAGTAGCTGGGACTATAGCCACCTGCCACAATGCCCGGCTATTTTTTGTTTACAGCAGTCATTGTTGTTTGGTGGGCCTGGGTTGGATTTGAACCCACCAGCTCAGGTGTATTTGGCTGGTGCCTTAGCTGCTTGAGCCACAGGCACCAAGCCAGATCCACAGGTCTTAATGGACCCTGACCCGGAGGTGAGACCCCCGCAGAGTTTCACCATAAGCAATATTCTTAAGGATGTAGATCTTAGTACATAGAGTGAAGATTTACTTTAGGGAAAGAAGGCTATATGCTTTTAGGCAAAAGATAGGAAAGTATACAGAAGCTATGTGACTTCTGACAGAGAGCAAGGATAAAGGACTATTGTTGTTTTAGGAAAGGAGGAGAAGCAGTTGGGTGTTGGTCCTTGAACACATCTCCCGGGTTGTGGGGAGTCGGTCCACCTCACAATCTTAACTGCACAGGCACTGGCAGCAAAATTATCTGTTTGGGTTTGACCAAAGTACACTCACACTTTGACTTTAGCCCCCATCAATCTACAAGGGAAAATAGCAAAGAGAAGACTCATGAATTACTGTACTCACTTTTTTTTATGTCAGTAGGTAAAAGTTATTTTAAAATTAGTTACTTGATAATAAAAGTTAAAGGCAGTATATGCACAGAGTAAATCATTTAAACAGTACAAACATGCAAAAGTATCAGGTTTGTTAAGGGTCACCACTGGAAACAGTTTCCTGCATGTTCTTCCCAGATTATGTTAATATTTACATGAAACAACCATTTGTTTTTGGCTTGGCACCTGTGGCTCAAGTGGCTAAGGCGCCAGCCACATACACCTAAGGTCGCGGGTTCGAATCCAGCCCGGGGATGCCAAACAACAATGATGGCTGCAACCAAAAAAATGGCTGGGCATTGTGGCGGGTGCCTGTGGTCCCAGCTACTTGGGAGGCTGAGGCAGGAGACTTGCTTGAGCCCAGGAGTTGGAGGTTGCTGTGAGCTGTGATGCCACAGTACTCTACCCAGGGGGACAGCTTGAATCTCTGTCTCAAAAAAAAACAAAAAAACAAAAAACAGACAAAAAACCCAGCCATTTGTTTTGTTTGTTTACATAAGTGAACTCAAACTAGAAACAGTGTTCTCGATCTTATTTTGTTCACTTGACTATATTTGGACTGACTGCTTTCCATATAAGTACAAATATATTTACTTGATTCTTACTATTCTTTTTTTAAATTTTTACTTGATTTTTTTAATAGAGATGTATATGGAGGTAGAGTTTACACCTCAATTTAATCAACCAATCACTAAATGAGGTATATTTAGAGATACCCATCCCCAATCTCTTGCTACTAGACACAATGCTGTAGTGGATGTCTGTGTACACATGTCCATGCACAAATGTGATATATCAGCAGTCTAAATTCATAGCTGTGGAAAAGATTCCATTCAGTGGGGAAATGATTCCCTATTTAACAAATGGTGCTGGGTGAACGGGCTGGCGACCTGTAGAAGACTGAAACTAGACCCACACCTCTCACCATTAACTAAGATAGACTCTCACTG
>CAUYQV010065384.1:0-18482 GCA_963574575.1 Galagoides demidoff | reverse complement strand
CCTGGAGGTTTAATTTCCTGATCATTAAGTGGTTAAGTATAGCTAGTTAACATAGCACACAGTGATACAGCTAGCTCTTTAAGGGATCTATAAATGCCTCTAGCTTTGCAATTGTGAAAAATGTGATTTTTTTTTTTTTTTGAGACGGAGCCTCAAACTATCCCCCTGGGTAGAGTGCCACGGCATCACAGCTCATAGCAACCTCCAACTCCTGGGCTCAAGTGAGTCTCCTGCCTCTGCCTCCCAAGTAGCTGGGACCACAGGTGCCCGCCACAACGCCCGGCCATTTTTTTTTTTGGTTGCAGCCATCATTGTTGTTTGGCGGGCTCGGGCTGGGGATTCGAACCTGCCACCTTAGGTGTACGTGGCTGGGGCCTTAGCCGATTGAGCCACAGGCGCCGAGCCTAAAAATGCGAATTTTTGTGAAAATTCTGAGGCTTCCCTAGAGAAAATTGACTAAATTTGCATTCAATATATTTGCTCTTTTAAAAAAAAACTTTCTCTGGTGACATCTAAATGTATCAAACATTTTCATTCATTGCCATCATTTTATGCCAAGTTGTCTTCTAAATACTATGTATCATTCAAAATATAATAATCGTGATGGTGCCCTAGAATATGTGTCATTTTGAAGTATCTATAATAGACAATGACTTTAATTAGTCAAAGGATAGTTTTCAGAAAATCACTGGAATATTTGGCACATCTTTTTTGTCTTACCACTAACTTCATACAGGAGACCCAGAAACAAGGTAATTTGGGTACTTAAAATGGAAAATAGTTGGTGTACGTATATATTTAAATTACCTTCTATTTAAGGTCGCTTAATTTTCTTCTGTTACGAAAGGCTATGTGATGTCCCTGTATGATACGAAGCTCCTAAACATATCCAGACTCCTTGTCTTAACTCAAAGCCAGTTTGCACCCAGGCTTCAGCCCCTCTCCCTCCAAGAGATCCAAAGGCAGACTTTGAAAAAGCTAGTTGGCAGCCCCAAGAGGATTGATGGAATCCAGGGGTTTGAGGTTGCTGTGAGCTAGGCTGACACCACAGCACTCTACCTGGGGCAAAAGAGTTAGACTTGGTATTGAAAGAAAGGAAAGGAAGAGGAGGAAAGAAAGATAGCTTCCTTAGCTTTTTGGTTCTTTCCTAATATGACGCCCCTGACGCCCTGCCAAAAAAAACACCTCTGCTGCTTGGAATGCTACATTCTGTTCTCATTTTTTTATAGCACATGTTCATTTTTAATTAATAATTACTATGAGACATTCTAAGTCTATCTAAAATTAATTTTGTTATTTGGTGTGTGTTTCTCAACACCAGTGGTATGAAATCATTGGTGTGTGTGTGTATTTATTTCTAAATTTTAGCTCTCTTGTTAGAATAAAATTCTGAATTTTGATTTTATTTTGTAGATAGAAATTTTAATGTCTACAAAAATTTTCATGTCAGTTGTTCCCTTAAAAAAACACTTCTGGGGTAGATTAGGAGACCTCTGTCAACCAAAACTAAAAGGAAAATTCAAATGTGTGCATGTTTTATTTATAGTTTAAACATTTTTTACACTAGTTATTAAGGAAACCAGTATATTACATGATATAAACAAACAGCATTCGAAAGGAAATACATGTGAAAACTCCCTGTGAGAGTTATGCTATTTTTACTGCTAAGGTGATCGCTCTCAAAGGAAATCACAACCAAGATAAAGTAACAAGGCCGCATAATGTAGAGGATATGATTTGGTGAGAAAATTTCAAAAATTCAGTTTCTTTTTGATAGATATTTTCTCAGTTCCATTATAAGTTTAAGATTCAGTGAAATATTTTCAGTGTTTGAGATTCATTTCAGGTGAAGGAAGTCTTAGAAATGGGGAGAAAGGAGCTCTTTTTGTAGGGCTGCTCCTTGAAAAAACCAGGTTATTTCCATCTCTCCTCTTTGCCCCATAAAAAAATAGAGATGAGGATGCGGCTATGACCAATCTGCATCTAAGGCCTTAGAGAAATTAACCCAAATTTGAATTCTATCAGTCTAAGTGAAGATGGTAAAATTGCTCATCCCGTCCTATTTATACTCACTTATCACAGGGTTTACTTTTTTTTTTTTTTTTCCTTTTTTAACCTGTGAGGTCTAGTCTGCTTAGTAAAGCATCAGGTCTTAGGAAAATGTTTCACATAACTAGAAACTGTGTGAAAACATAGGTCTAAGTACCATTATTCTGATCATCGGGGAAGAGGTTAATGACACTAAGAAAATGGCCCAGAGAACTGCAGCCAGGCTGTAGCTATGTTGTTCATAGTGTAAAGAATCGTAAAGAAAAAAAAAAAAAAAAAAAAAAAAGATTCTTACCTGGACATCTCTACTTTTGTCAATTTAAAAATGGCTGTCAACTTTCCTAATCAATGTGTTAATCTGGAAGCCCAGAATTGAGGAAAAAGGAGAAGATGAGTTAGACTATAAAGTTGGTAACACATTAGTTAGTGCTTTTATGGGATATTTTGAAGCCATCGGCTATTAAAACGCCTTTTTCCATTCGGTTAGCTTTTGAACCTGATAAGCATCAAAGCCTAGGTGGAAAATTGACAACCAAAGAGACTGACAGATGAGCACACAGTTTAAAAATTTAGCAAAAGAAGTAGTGTGGGACCTAAGATCTTTCTCATAGTTAGTGAAACTCCAGCTAGTCTCTATGATGCTGTAATAAAAACTGAAAATAACAGCTACTAAAAAAAAAAAAGAAAGAAAAAGAAAGAAAAAAACAGGATAGAGTCAGGTTTCCTGAAGTGACTGAAGTGAGGATTTGAAAAATCGGCAGAAAAAATTCTTCTTTTTGTCTACCGATTGTAGCAGCAAATTAGTGCCTCATTTCCACACCATCCAACATTCTCTGACTCAATGATCACCCTGCCCTATGCCCTATAGTCAAATATATGATCTTTTAAATTTTTAGAAAGATTCTATAGCCAGTGGGGAGGACTGGGGAGAAGCCCTGTCTTGATTTCAGAAAGAGCGTTGGGCCAGTCACTCATCACTTGGTGTTGGTCGAACCACTGACCTTATCGCTGATGCAGCTTTCACAAGTGCTTAACTTAGTAGCAGAGAGTAGCTTACCCTCTGGTGAAATCTGGATCAATACTTATTAAATACTTCATGAACTCTATTCATTTCTAAAACAGCCCCTCGTCTGCCCTTCCTGTCATGCTCTGAATTAATTTGATATGTGTTGCAGTCACAAATGTAAGAACATTTTCTACTAGGTTACTTAGTACTGAGGAGGGAAAGGCGATCCACTAACAATTGCGGGATGGTCTCTTGGTTATTGTTTTATTATTATCTCTTCTCCCTTTTCTAAGAGATTTACTTTAATATTCTCCTAGACAATAATTTACCATTACTTTCCCACTTCTCTTTAAAAAGAAGAAAGTAGGCCTAACCTACAAGCAAAATATTAAACATTTGTTTTACAGTTTCGTTCTAGTTCTTCGAAAAACAAAATAAAACAAATGAGATGTTTTCCATAAAAAAAAAAATAATAATCATTCAAGTGCTCAATAGATAGTCTAGAATGATGTAGCAAAATACAGGGTGCCATAATAATTACAAATATGTTTATTAAAATTATTTTGATGAGGTTTCATTTAATCTTTACTTTTTACCTCCTTAGAAAATTGCAATACAATATATATAATCTAGAAAATAATATCATAGGTGCTCTTACCCTTGGGAGATAAGGTGTTCATAATTAGGTTTCTTGCAGAATTTCCTGATTTTTTAATGAATAAATATAATTCCTCTGTACTTTTCAAGGTAGTCTTTCCACCTTGAAAATATTTGTTTTCAATATTAAGACAATTGTCCCCCCTTTACTGGTAAGAGGAATAGAGTAAGATGGTTTTTCAAGGGTGAGATTTTTGTTGGCTTGCTTCATTTCAAAAATATGTCAACAGTGCTTTTGACTAATAATGGTTTATTGGTATCATTTTCCTAAAGTAAATATTTTTTTAAAAATAATAACATTAAGAATATTAATAATATTGAACAGCATTTTATAATCTGTAATAATTCCAAGGGTTTAATTTGTTATTCTTAGCAGTTTTTTTTTATCACTGCTTGCTTATAAAACAGGCTTTATTTTTGATTTTTCTAAAGTTGAAAAAACTGATAACTGAAGAGAATAAGGGAATGTTCAACGCTCTAAAACCAGTAAACACTCAATGTTAAACCTGAGTTTCCTTGAAAACTAAACTTGAGGGAAGGCATATATAACTGCTCAGGCTAAGAGAGGCATTTGAGATGCCTGGAACAATCATATTTAAAAAATGGTTAAGAGAAAGAAATAAAGGGCCAGGAACAATCATATTTAAAGTATGGTTAAGAGAAAGAAATAAAGGGCAGTTTGTAGAAAAATAGGGATGGTATGGGAATTCAACAGAATTAAAGCAACGTTAATATGGAGAAACAGTTTAACAGAAGTGGATGAACTCATAGTTCTGAGCTGGGAGGGAATATAATGAAATGTCAAATGAAATGATCACTTCATAAAAATTATTCAAGTTTAATTGTAGGGTAAGAAAGATTAAAAATTGCTCATAAGAAATTTGAATTTTGCTCTTCACAATATGTATTGATGTCCCTGTTCTATATCCGTTTACCACTCTCCAGCATCACCTGTTTCTACAGATTCATTCATTCCTTCAATTATGTGTCTATGACTCTGTCACTTTCTAAAACACACCTTTTGCTCATTCATAGTTTCGTAAACTTTCCTCAGCATCTTCTCCAAATCTTTCCCCTTCAATGTCCAATTAAATTATTTCCAAGACACTGAATACAAAAAAATTATTTTCTTCTGTGTAACTCTTTAGTCAATTGTTGTCCCCAAATAACCCCCACCTCTTATGAATTACTAAATAATAAATACAACAATGATTTTGGGCTAGGTTCTTTTAAAGTGCTTTCTTTCCAATAGTCCCTTCAATTCTTAGGAAAAATTCCCGTAGGATAGGTAATAGTTTGATTCTCATCTTAAAGATGAGTAAACTTAGGCCAGAGACTAGGAATATGGTTCTGAAGATTGAGCACCTGGTAAATAGCAGAACCTGCATCTGTTGGCCCTTAACCGCTTATTATTACTGCCCTTGTATTTGTTGACTCTTAGTGAACATTTGTTTTGTTTCTTTCCAAAGGGGTATAAATTTCTTTTATTCTTTTTTTTTTTTTTTTTTTTTGCAGTTTTTGACTGGGGCCGGGGTGAACTCACCACCTACGGGATATGGGGCCAGCGCCCTACTCCTTTGAGCCACAGGCGCTGCCCCCAAAGGGGTATAAATTTCTTAAAGTCAACAAAATATCCTAGATCTCTTCATGTTGGTCCTAATCATTTATAATGCCTAATACAGCCATCAAACATAGCAAGAGCTTAGTAAAATTTCAGGAAAAACAATGTGCATGTTTTCAAGGTTCAGAATACTGTTAAGGCCTATCGAGAAGTTAGAAAAATTAAAATCCAAGCTTACAGTGATGTAGACTATTCAAATCTAATTTAATTTATGACTTTTATGTAAAGGAGAAATAAATGCATGCAACAGCTGTGATATCCATAAAACCTTTGCTTAAAAATTTCTTATGTCTCAATTTCTCTATTTACACTGAATCTTTTTGTATGTTTATTTTCATAATTTTTTTTTAATTTCAAAAAAGCTATTTTCACCCAAGTCAGTTTCACTGATATGGTTTTAGTAGCTCCTATGTGAAATCATAGTCACAAAATATACTTTTTTCCTTTTTGGCTATTTCCAAAAAGAAAAATACTTAATATCGGTATGAATAACACATGTGCTCATTGCAGCATAATGTTGGTGCAATCTGTGCTTGATACAGTTATAAATAAATCTTTGAAAGCATTTTTCTGTATTTTAAATAAAGGCTATAGAAAGCCACAAGAAGGATCTAGTCTTGTTAATATCACAAGCTGTTTCCCCACCTGCACTCGGAGCAGCTTTAGTACAGCAGCTGTCTGGGTTCGTGTTGGCACATCACTGTCTGCACGGGAACCCCATGGTTTACACAGAAAATGAATAGGCCACAGTTCCAATGGGGGTCTTTAATAATCCTTCCTCTAATGCTACCATGTGTGAGCATTGGGCTTTGAAGGGGTGTGAGGTGTGAAGTTTCAGGAGGATTACTTAAAGCCACTCAATTTCGAAAGGTAGAAAAGAGCATTACAGAAACCAGCGAGTGCCTTTGCATTCTTCCTGCGTGTTGATCAAACGCAGCTTATGTTGATATTAGAGCTTCATGTCCAGCATATAATAGGAAGTGAAGGGATTGGTATAATTATGTGATTCATTTTATTCAGCCTCTTTGAACATGAACAAACAAAACTCAGATGTTTCATTGATTTTATTTACCAAATATTAGCTGGGAAAATATTAACCTAATGGGAACAAATATCTAGCCTGTAGTACCTGTGGAGATTAAATCCGAGGAGGAAGAAATTTATACACTGGACTTGCCTATGTATAATTGGGTGGTCATTGGACATTCAGGAATAATAAATCAATGTTTTTTTTTTCCTATGTAAACTTCTAAAAGGATTATCTGTGGCAGTCAGTCAATCATGGTCTTTATTCCAACAACTCATACATCTCTAAAGGCATTTTAAAAAATCCAGAAGTTGGTGGTGCCTGTGGCTCAAGGAGCAGGGCACCAGCCCCATATAACAGAGGTGATGGTTTAAACCCAGCCCTGGCCTAAAACTGCAAAAAAAAAAAAAAAAATACAGTACTCCATTTTCTGATGATTCTGAGTATTTTGTATTGTATGAGAGAGGTGAGATGATACAGCTAGTCACTTAGAAACACAGTGTGTGCAGTTGCAGAATCAAAATACTAGTGCTTCGTCAGCCACCTACTAACCTGTATTTGGATTTCAGTTCAAATCACAGAATGGACTTGAAAAATTTTCTCCAGTGTTAAAGAAAAAAGCAAATAAAAAGACTATCTGCCAGTCCACTATGCACGACAAGGATCTTAGACCAAAACTCCCATTCGAGACCCTTAAGTAAAAGTGCTTGGACAGCCAGAACTCTCTAGCCATCTTAGACTGGAGAGGTTATTAACTCTCTGGGGAGCTAAAATAGGAAACGGCTCTGAATGGGGTGTAGAAAATCATCTGGAACTTTTCTAGGTGGATTAAAAGATAAACTAAACAATATGTGCAAAATGTAATTGTAGACTATGTGGATTTATATCCAGGTTGCCAGACCTCGAAGTTGATTGGGTAATAGTAAAAAGACTAAGATGTGTCCACAATATAGGTAAAAGCCTGACCACAAAGGATATGTTCTTTCTCCTTAGGGTTCTTGGAATAAAGAACTATTGATGTGAAACCAAGCCAAAGCTTAAAATGTTTATATTCGTGTTTGTAGGAAGGTGCTTCTGACAAAGTGTGATGTGGACCCGAGCCAGGCCTTGGAAGGGCAGCGGGTTAGGGAGCTGTGGCTAGTGCAAAGTCTGTAACAAGGGAGATGGCAGGAAATAAGTAATGGGGGAGGCAACAAGTAGATATTTAGGAAGCAGGTTTGTCGGGGCTTTGTTAATGTGTCGGAGGGAGGACAAGTACGTAACTTTCAGGTCTCTGAATTGGTAAATCTGTTTTGAGTCCTTTTTTGTAAGATTCACAGAGCACTATCCCCTCTTGAGTTATGACAGATTACAGTGACTTCTCTCTCCATTGTTCTGAATATTTCGAACCTCTAAACATTTTCCTGATTTTATGCAACTGAGTATATACAATCTGCAGCCTTGTAGGGCAGCAAAACCAATGCCTGGTTCCAGTAGAGCTTGACAGATATTTTATGCCTGTCATTGCGTTATGACACAGTTTCAAGCCACAGACTAAAGACGGTTGTAGCTACCACTGCCCTCCTTACAGTTAAAATAGCTCACCCAACATTTTGCCCTAATATTGTCAAGAAGCACAATTCCTTTCCCAGAAAACTGCTCTAATTGGATTCGGTGGACCTTGACTGGCCTGTCACAGCCATGTTCAGGGTGAAGGTAAAATCTTCGAGGAGCTTGTTTCTGAAAATAAGAGCTGAATGTCTCTGATGAAGGCATTTTTAAGAGTACATATCTTTACACAAGTATTTTCATATCACTTTTCCACGATCTGTGTTTTATTATATGTGACAAATGACCAATAAAAAAATGAATAGAAGTTGTGAAGGAAGATTTACACTCCAGAACTTGTATGCAGGCATTTATGTTTTTTAAAAGTTTATTGATTTCTAAATATAAAACTTGAAAAAAATTATTTTTATTCTGAGTTGGAAAAAATTCTAATTTAAAATTTTCTAACAGGTGGGAAGTTGCTGTTGGTACCACACTCCTTGTAAAGACTCAGGCTGCTTATGAAGACTGAGTCATCATCACCTGATTGTGAGAAGAATCTTAACAACTTTATAAGGTAAATACTCTCCTTAAGCAATATACAGAACCATCATTTAAAATAACTATTGTTGGAATTTTATTGATTAGAAGAAATTTAATCCACAGTTCTCAGTTAACTTTCCTTAGTTCTTATTTGGTGATAAGTTTATTCCCATTTTATGCTATTTTATATAAGATACACACACGACACACAAATATATAATGCACATATATATTAATATACTTGTTTACCATTAAATATTTAAAAGATCTATCAAAAGGTTTTATCTGCCTAGGATACCAAGTAGAAAGTGTAACCACTTTTTGAAAACTATGAATACATTAATCATTTAACTATCCTGATGTGCCAGATTCTGGAACCAGAATGTTCCAAAGTCTGTACATTTTTAAATTCAGTGAGGCATTTTGGTTCTAAGTTTCAGTTAAGCAGAGGCTGCTTGGCACTTGGCGTATTTCCTAGGAAGACACAATGATATTTTAATCAGTAATAGAATAGTTTTGTACCTTCATGCATTTTCCTGGAAGAACTGTGGCAAGGAGAAACGTAAGTAGGACTTAAAGAGTGACGGGGTCCTAGGCATGCAAGCACAGTTCCCTTGAAGAGAAAGGAAAGTAAACATTCCAGGAGGGAACCTTCTGGAAGCTGAGCCAATCAGAGTTGGTTATGCTAAACACAGAGGCTAAAGAGTAAGTGCCCCTAACTTTTCTACTTCATATTAAAAAATTCTGCTGTTCACCTTCCTTGAACTCAATTCCCTAACAAGCGAGTTGACATTAAGTGTTCATTCTTTAGAAATTTTAATATTTGGAACGTATATGAAGTATGTCACCTGGGAATGTAGAAAAGCAATTCTTTAGTTAAGGCACTCTGTTGCAATTTGGTTTAGAGGGAATTCTGTTCTTTTTAGTGAATTGCTGACTGATCTCTCTAAAACGGAGAATACTTAAGTTCTGAGGTACTAAGCAGAAAAATGACTGAAAAAGCAAATGATGATCTTCAAGTAGATTGACTTTTGAAAGTATATAAATCACTGGAGTTAAATTGTTTATTTGTCCCTTTATTGAGAAACAGGAAGAGAGAGGACTAGATTTTTATAAGATTTATAAGATTTATGCTCCTAAAAGTAAGAGCATATTTATGATATGTTACTATGTTTTGTCTACTGTCTGAAAAACTCTCTTCTGAAATGAATTACGATAATAATGCACTAAAATGGGCTCACTGTGAGGTTTGGATAAGTGCTCCTCCTTTGAAAGTGACCAGGAAGCATTGAAGTTCTGCAGGGATAACAGGTGCACACTTGGTCAATGGTGGGAAGGGAGGGACTTTTCTATTTCCCTCAAAGGCTAAAATTTTTAAAAAATTTTCCTGTTATTTCTGATTAATGGCGCCCTTGATTTTGATTTATATTATCCTATTATTCATTATATGGGAGTAAAAGAAGTCACTTTCTTCAATTTAATTTTACAAAATTAGGGCTAGCAGTGATGGAATTTAAAATCAAATTATCTTGTCAGAGTGACAGATAAATCTCAAGAGTGTCTAATGAGATTTCCCACTGGCAGGATGCTGAATTTCTTCTTTTCCCAGATTCCCCATTCCAGGTTTTGACAATGAGTGACAATGAGCATCTGTGTTTTGAAATACGGTACTATTTGTGGCATTTCGGTTCTTCTTTGGAAATTTTGGGGTGGCTTGCTTCCTAGTTTGTTCTGGATTAAAGGGTAAAAAGTGTATACACAGATATCAAAAGAGTGTATCTTTTATTATGGAAAGCCATAGGTAAAAACCATGTACCAAAATTTGGTTAAGTGTAGTAGAATCACCAAATTCTACCCTTGCCTTTGTGTGTTACTCTGCTTGAAGGAATTTTTTACTGTCAAGCTGGTAAAATATGCTAGAGTATTTTTACTGTGGTACCTTTTGAATTTTTTTCATTTTTTTCTCACTCTCCATAAAATATGAAGTCCTAGGTGCTTTCATGGTATTAGATAGATCTTTATAGTTCTGTATTCAGTTAACAATTTTGTTCTACATAACCATGAACTTAGAGATTCTGTATTTATCATAGCTAGAAGGGAATTCTTCTTTGAGGATCTCTAAAACAGTAACAAATTAACTATTCTTAAATGATATAAAGGATGTGCATTTCATCCTCTGTGAAAGCATGTATCCAAGATAAGCAAGTGTTCTGTTCATAGATGTTACCTAAGTAACAGAATTGTCAATTGATAGTTTAATATGACTTGGGGAAACAAAAAGAATACGGGAAAAATATTTAGTTATGACTATGCTGGGACCCTCAGTACTAAGAGATTATCTTCTAGTGGAAAGCTTAGCAATTGTTTCTAGGGGTTGTTTCTAGACTAAGACGGTTTCCTTAGTCTGACTGAACAAAGAGCTTGCAGAATGTGTTGACGCTTCAGTGTCCTCACATGAACAAGGAGGAATTTCTCTTTCACTTTTATTCGTTCTTTCTTCCTTTTCCTTTTTTTTTTTAATTAGCTGGAAGATAGTCAAGAGCTACAGCTGTAATATAGAACTTTGTATCTTCATTATATTTCTATCTATGCATGTTGCTGCAATTCTTAAACAGAGGATATTAACCAATAAGTGCCCCCCTGAGAAGCCTGCTTTGGTTACTCAATTATTATTCTAAAATGAGGAATGGAGAGGATATTAGGTAATAATTCAAAGAACAGATGATACTCAGAAGAAAATGTAGCAAGGCATCTCTGTGTAGGCCCTGAAGAGCCACACATACTGTACATTAGTTAAGAGTCTTAATAAAAGAACAGAAGGAAGGGAAAATAACACAAAATGAAGAATGAATTACTTAAGATTAAATAGTTTCTATTATAGAAATAGGCTACATGTAGAGCTAATGGCAGGCATCTTCTACAGACAGATGGACTGCTCTCATCTCCCAATCGTACTGATAGGAAGCCTCTGCTAAGATTCATTTTTCCTGAAACATTTGCATATAAATATAAACATCATTACTAGGGGCTAATTGCCCTGTAGGAACTAAAATGTGGGAATTAGCATCTTTAGATGCTTTTATTATTATTTTTTAAAGTATCTCTAACACGCATCATATTTGGTACTGCATGGCTGCAACAGATAATTACCACCATTAAGAATCTCAAACGCAAAATCAAAACCATTTGGAATGGCTTCCAGGGCAACCCAGCACAGTGAGTAGCCACCAAAATGAGTATATGAGGTTTATGTTCATGCATATTTATAAGGGTACTTAATTCGACATTCATAGTAGGGGGCTTTTGAAAGCCTGTCAAAAGAGCAGCCCCCAAACAAGACCAAACATCAAAGGTAAGAAGATGCAGTACGTCTGGCTCCCACACACATACAAATACTGCTTGCAGGAGGCAATGAATAACACCAAAGGAATTATTTATTTAACTACTTTGTAGAGATGGCAGTTCCTACAAAGATGTGAACCACACGCCTTTGCCTTTATCATTCATCTTATTGATCAGAAAGGTCAAGAGTATAAGTTATTCAAAGGACGGATCAGAGGCAACAATTCTGGACAAATGGGCATGTAGATGTGTGTGATGAACGCCCCTGGCTTGTGCAGAATATGAGACAGAGCTTGAGGCCATGTCTTAAGGACAGAAAAAAAGGACAGCTTTGGAAAGGATACAGCCACACAGCTGAGATGATGTCTGTGAAACACTGCCCGTTTGGTGGGTGAGTCTGTGTTCCGCACACAGGTGCTGCCTTGTTCAAGGGCTGTGTTTGGAGGCGATCTTGCTGACACGTATACTTTTCAGAACCATTTCCATGACATTCAGCAAATGTTTGTTCTGGTGGAACAAATCTGTTAAATTATAGATTAGAAACAGTACAAAGAAACCTTTACAAATGTTTCAGTTTCAGTTTTGCACAAAGCAAACAGCATTGTATTTAAATGCAGCATTCCTCCTTAGAATGAAACATCTGCATAGCAAGGTGCTGTGCTGGATTTTCTAATTCCCTCCTCTCTCCCCCTTTTGAGGGCAGAGATGCCTGAATTTCTGAAAGACACACAGAAAGTACTGAGCGTGATGTGACATCTCATCTGTTCCTTTTAAAGCCACCTCTGCAATTCACATCTGCTTTCTTGCTCTTTTCCTTAGTTTTTTTCCTCCAACCCCTGGATGTTCGAATGTTCTAGGACTAGTCTAAATGTGAAACAGTGACTCTTTTCTCATAATGCTAATCCCAGGTTTCTTAGTGAACATTCAGGTCCGTTCAGTCCTCTCTTAACATTTTCAGACAATCATTATATTGCAAAAATATTGGAGAGTGACATATTAGTAGTTGTTAATGCATTCTGGAGATAAATGGCAGGGCACTACTAGACTTATCAGAGGCTTCAAGTGACCTGTCTATGGGCATACTTGAGATCCATAAGTCAAATATTAAACCATTTTATAAGTTAAAGAGAGTTTAATTTGGTGATTCTTCGACAGCTGAAGAAACTTTGAGGGCTGTATGTTGTATTATAATTACTCTGTTATATCGAAAATTATCAAATGAATTTTTTTTGGCATTTGCTTACAGTTCTTAGGGACAATAATTAGATAAACATGATTTAGTTAAGGAGAGAATTACCAGATAGACTCAGTTATCTAAAAGGCTATCTCCAAACTATTTGTTAAAAACTTAGCAACATGGCATAAAGGAAAAATATAACTTAGGTAGCTATAAATCCTTTTACGCACTTGAAACATATTATAAAGACACAAGACATTAACTACTAGTCTATGCAACAATATCTAGAGGGCGAGAATGAATGGAAAACAGACACACAGATGTGTGGGGGCCTGTGAATTCAATATGTACCGCATTAAGAAAATATTGCCAATCATTTGTAAAAATAATTATTCAGTTGAAAAGTTTGATTGTCTCTAGGAGAGGCAATAGTTTAGATCCTCTTTCATATCATATAGCAAAAAAAATCAAAAGGGAAACAGAAGCTAAAATCATAGTTAAGGGAAAGTCAACACAGAGTCAATGTAAAGCTAAAATCTCAGATATGTGAAATGACCATTCTGTGTTTGGATTTCTGGATTTGGAAGCATAAACTTTTCAAACATGCAAACGATGGAGACAATTACAAAGAGGAACATCAGTATGTTTGGATTAAAATGTGTAGCCTTTATACTTCAAGAAGTCATTATTAACAAAATGAAATGATAAGTACGGTGGGGGAATACTTTTCTAAAATAAAGACGCTAAAGATAAATTTTAATAGCACTGAAGTCTTTTTTAGTGGAAAAATGTAGTAAATATGGTCCAAGGCATAATAACTACAAAGAAATGATAACCATATGAAAATAGTTCAACTTCAATTATCAGGGAATAAAAACTTTAAAAATATTAAAAAAATTCTTCTTCATTTGCATTTTTGTGGGATTTTTTTTCTTGCAGCAAATATTTTAAAAAATGAAAATCCTCCCTTTGTGTAGAGGCAACATTTTGAACTTGTGAGCAAGTGGTATGTGTGAATGAGTATCAATTTTCTGAAAAGCAGTTTTAGCCATACAACAGGAACCTGAATATTTTATAAAAAATCATATTACTGGTTCAAAAATGGAAGACTATTTCCTACAAAAATGATCAGAAATTCAGAGACTTACCTTTAAGAAAAATATGGTCATTGCAAATAAAATTATTTTTACCCTAAGCAAGCAATTTTTAATGTTCCTTTTAACAGGTAGGATAGAATGAAACAAAGCAGTATCTCTACATATTTCAAATTGACTAGAATCTGCTCTTTCCTAACCTTGATTTATAATCCACCTTGAGATTCTTAAAGTCTGTGTAAGTGTCATAGAGATTCCTTGAGAAAAATGTCCATGACCTCTGAATCAGTCAATACAGGGGATGACCAAAAGCAATCAAAGTTTTCTGCAAGAAAAGGATGATGGAGAAGAGAGAGAAGGTCCAGCCCAACCTCAGAATGGAGGACAGAAACCTTAGCAATACAGGAGAAAGACTTTTTTAGCAACTAATTTCTGTTACATACATTTGTTCACTAGTGTTTATTTATGTCCTATTAGTCATGCAGTGAAGTACTTGACTATAGACTGAACGATGAATTAAATATGGGCTGTTGTGTATCAAAGTCTGGAGTAGGCGCTCCATGTGTGCATGTGTATATAGGGGGTATGTTCATATTAGAAATTCTGGTCTTAAGGAAGGAAATTCTCAACATTCCTTTCCTCAGGATCCATCGTAGTTAGTATACATTTCTCCTTCCACGATTATTTCTTCTCCCATAAGTAGGGTGACCAGATGTCCCGATTTAGGCGGGACCGTCCCACTTTTCAACAATTTGTCCCATGTCCTGTGGCATTTTTTAAAAGTCCCAATTTTTGGAAAGAATGCACGAACGGGCTGGAGAACAAGAAGGGAATATATGGCTTTCCGCCCCCATATGGTTATTTTGCCAGAATATGAGTTTTATTTATTTTTGTTAATTTTAATGTTAAACTATAATAAATAATTGCTGAGAAGTGATTATCAAGAACTGCTTATCAAAGTTTGCCTTGTTGTCAGGCCCTGCCCTGACCCCGCCCCCACTCCGCGCCATGGCCATGTTGTCCCACCTTACAGATGTTAAAATCTGGTCACCCTACCCATAAGGTCACTCTCCATTTACTTTGCTCCCTCAGACCAATTTGAATTTTTGTTGTCTGTCTCTGCACCAACACCTCATTACTTTTTGGAAAAGAAGCCACATGGAGTAGGAGACATGCTTATCTAATTCACTATTATTCTTGAAATTCTTGGCACTGAGAGTCTCTTTTTTTCTTCTTTCCCTTCCTTCAGACACACATCTTACCTATACATTGAAACAGCTTAGTCCTAAGAAAAGCAAACACTCATCATTTAATAAAATACTAAATAGTCCTCCTTGCTCTTGGCTCATAGAAACTGTTCTCAGGTATTTCCATGGGAGCCCTTCCAATTTCAAGTTAGCAAGAGTGTGTCAGTTCCTCTTCTGCTAGGAGTCTCTAACTTCCTCTTCTGCTACCAGCCAGAAAAGATAGCTTTTTGTAAGGGCTCATGCGGTTGGATTATATCCATCTTTTTTGCTTGCTCAAAGTCAACAGATTAGTAACCTTTCATATTAACATAATCACAAATGTGATCTCTTACCATATTCATAGTATCCCCAAAAAGAACAGGAAAACTTGGGGAGACACCTTTAGAATTCAGCCTATACAACCTTTGTCTAATTTGAGAAACAGATTGTCATTTTCTTTACAAAAAAATTATTGTGATTTTATTTATTGAATTGTACTATTGTAAAAAACTGAAATTTTTATAATCTTGAGTATTCTAACTCATGAACATAACATGTTTTTCTTTTGATTTTTAAAATTTTATTTTTTATTGATAGATATACATATTTGGGGGTAACATGGGATTATTTAATTCATTTATGTCATTGGTAATGATCTAAGCAATGTATTAGGGATATTCATCACCTTAAATATTTATCTTTTCTCTGTACTGTAAACATTTGTATTGCTCTCTTCTAGCTATTTTGAAACAATAGATTATTGTAAGTGATAGTCACTATAATGTCTGTCAAACAATATGTCTTTATTCCTTCTATCAATCAACCTCTGGTGTCCTAATCTCCCCTACCTTTCTTGACCTCTGGTAACCACCTATCTACTCTCCATCTTCACAAGATTGGCCTTTTTAGTTCCCACATTTGGGAGAGCACATGTGATATTTGTCATTCTGTGCTTGGCTTATTTCACTTCGCATAATGACTTCCAGTTTCATCTTTGTGGCTTCAAATCACAGAATTTCATTCTTTTTCTGTAACTGAATAATATTCTATTGTATAATATGTATTTATACTAACATATATATGTGTGTGTGTGTATATATATACACACACCACTATTTTGCCATTCATCAATTGATGGGCATTTAGGTTGATATCATAATTTGGCTATTGTGAATAGTGCTACATTAATCATGGCAATGCAGCTATCTCTTCCATATACTGATTTTCTTTCTTTTAGTTATATATACCCAGTAGTGGAATTGCTGGCATTGGATGGTAGTTCTATTTTTAGCGTTTTTCCAGAGTCCCCCCCTCCCCACTATTTCAAGAATGACTATACTCATTTACATTCCCCCTGACAGGGTACAAGCAGTCCCCTTTCTACACAATCTCACCAGAATCTATCATTCCTTGCCCTTTGGATAAAAGCCTTTAGGTAACTTTTGATTTCATGGTGGTTTGAACACATAACCACCTTCTGATGATTAGTGATGCTGAGGATTTTTTCAAATACCTGCTGGCCATTTGTATATCTTCTTTTGAAAGATGTCTATTCAGAACTCTTGCCCATTTTTAATTGAATTATTTGGGTTTTTTGCTCTTAAGATGTTTGGGCTACTTTAATTTCTGTTTACCAATCCCCTTTTGGATGGACAGTTTGCAAATATTTTCTCCAGGTCTGTGGGCTGGATCTTCAGTTTGTTGATTATTCCCTTTGCTGTGTAGAGGAAGCTGTCTAGTCTGATGTAATCCCATTTGTATAGTTTTGCTTTGATTCACTTGCTTTTGAAATCTTATGCCAAAAAATACTTGCCGAGACCAATGTCCTGGAGCATTTACCAAAGTTTGTTTCTAGTAGTTTCTGACTTTCAGGTCTTAGATTTGAGTCTTTAGTTGACTTTGATTTGCTTTGTGTATGGTAAAAGATAGGGGTTTAGTTTCGTTCTGTACATGGATATTGAGTTTTTCCTCTACCATGGATTAAAGAGACTCTTGTTATTATCTATTCTTGGTGTCTTTGCTGAAACTGTGTTAGTTATAAATGGATTAATATCTGGGCTCTCTGTTATGTCTCTGTTTGTATGCAAGTTACTATTGCTTTTATGGTTACTAATGCTTTGTAGTATACTATGAAGACAGTTAATGTGACGTCTCCAGCTTTTTTCTTTTTCTTTAGGATTACCAAGGCAATTATGAGTTCTCTGTGGTTCTATATAAATTTTAGTATTGTTTTTTCTATTCCTTTGAAAAATATCATTTATCTATAAATTTCTTTAAGTAGAATTTTCCTTTTAACAATAATAATTCTTCCCATCCATGAGCATGGAGTATCTTTTGATTTTTTTTTTGTTTGTTTTGTATTCTCTTCAGTTTCTTTCACCAATAGTTTAAATAATTATAGCTATTCCTGTTCTCTTTGGCTTCAAAAATCATGAAATATCTTTTTCCATTCCTTTACTTTTAGTCTATGTGTGACTTTATAGGGTCTCTTGAAGGCAGCATATAGTTGGTTCTTGTTTCTGTATCCATTCAGAAAGTCCATGTATTTTAATTGAAGAATTGATTCTATTTACATTTGGTGTTATAATTGGTAAATAATAAATTACTCTTGCCATTTTTTTGCTTATTTTCTGGTTGTTTTGTAATTCTTCTTTTCCTTCCTTTCTTCCTCTCCTCTTTGTGGCAAAGTGACTTTTTTTTTTTTTTTTGGTAGTATGTTTTAATATGTTGCTTTTAGTATTAGTGAATCTATAGTAGGTTTTTGCACTGGTGTTACCATGAAGCTTATAAACAACATCTTAAGGATATAACATTTTTTAATTTTTTTTTAATTTTTTTATTTTTAATTTATTTTTCTTACATATACATGTGTATATTAGGATTCCACTTTTGCCTTCACAGAATTAAAAGGCTAAATTTAATGACAATAATAATATTTGACATAAGGACTGAGGAAAAAATACCTCATAAAGAACAAAAGAAGATAAATACATTCAGAAAATAAATCAGACAATTGATGCAATGAAATATTAGGCAATAATAACAGTAATAATGCAAAGAAAGTAACATTCTCATTGTCAGATAGAAGTATGTCTATTATAGAATACTTTGATCAGTTAACTTCTTCTTATTTTGTTTTTCCAAAGTCTCAAAAATAAAATAAACAACTAATATTTATAAGTAAAAGTAAAAGATAATTTCAAAAAAACAGAT
>CAUYQV010065383.1:0-33903 GCA_963574575.1 Galagoides demidoff | reverse complement strand
GACTTTGTGTCATTTACTTAGTTATTGTGTTAAAACATTTATACTCTAGTTCTAGAAAAGTTCACTTGTACCCTTGTTAGACAGACCATATAGGTGATCTTTCCAGTCACCCTCCCACCACCCATCCGCCCTTCTCCCCTCCCCTCCCCCAACCTCTCCCCATATTCTTGGGCTAGAATTAGGTTGTAGCTTTCATTTGAGAACTATAAATTAGTTTTATAATAGGGCTGTGTACATTGGATACTTTTTCTTCCATTCTTGTGATACTTGGCTAAGAAGAACATTTTCCAGTTCCATCTATGTAAACATGAAGGAGGTAAAGTCTCCATCTTTCTTTAGGGCTGCATAGTATTCCATGGCGTACATATACCACAGTTTATTGATCCATGTGTGAATCGATGGGCACTTAGGGTTCTTCCATGACCTGGCAATTATGATTGTATATCTGGAAAACACCAGGGATTCAACTAAAAAAACTCTTAGAAGTGATCAAGGAATACAGTGGCGTATCAGGATACAAAATCAATACCCATAAATCTGTAGCATTTATATATACCAACAGCAGCCAAGCTGAAAAAATAGTCAAGGTCTCTATCCCGTTTAAAGTAGTGCCAAAGGAGATGAAATATTTGGGAGTATACTTGACTCAAAATATTTTCTTCAGAGACCATCACAATTGCACAGTTTTTCCTTTTATGCAGAGAAGAGTCACTGACAATTTTACAATCAGAGTATACTTACATACTTGTATATATTTAAAATGCATATTTAAGCTGGGTACTCTGACTTTGTAGTTTATAATTATTTCTAATTGATAAGGCTGAAAGGAAGCTATTTTAGATCAGTGAAGCAAAAGGACCAGGATGGGTAACAAACCTAGAATAAATGACAAGTACGTTGAAAGGCTATTAGAGGAATAAAACATTTCTCTGTTTTTCCTGATTCCCGTATTGCCTGGATCTAGTCATTCTTGGACAAACAAGCAAACCTTTTCTAATACAGTAGAACATCTTGTGAGTTGACCACCCAGGGGATTGTAACCAACTGGTCAACATATGGAGGTAGTCAATATAGGGATGTTCCACTGTATTTAATTAGCATTTTCAGAGGTGCTCCTAGCAACCAGCCTTTGTATGGTGGTGCTGGTAAGAAGGCCATGGGTATGTCCCCTCTAAGGTGTGCCTAGTCAAGTGGACAAAATATCTAAGAACAAAACAAAAGGTCAAGATTTTTGATAGAATGTTCAGAGAAGTGTGCTCAGTTTTTCATGGGTAAAAGAAAAGTGATAGCTAGTGGAAAGACTTGGCTTCTTCTGAAAAATGTTACCATTTTTTTATTAAAATTGATAGCACATACTTTGTCCAGTTTGGATGGTGATACATTGAAAATTTAATTAGTTACTTAAAGAACATTATACATGATTTCATCTATGATGAATTTCCTGCCATGGCATCTCTATTTGCCTCTGATACTTCTATTGCAGCATTTTATGCTTCTAGTTTGTTTACACTGTATCTCTCTCTTCTCAACTGAGACTTCCAAAGCCATTGCGTACAGCTAGCAGGTGGTGATATTTAATGAACACCCAGAAAATGTAGATTCAGTGAGAAAACAGAAACTCTTCCATATTTGGAATCTCACAAAAATTAGTCCCCTTCTTAAAGACATCCAACACACATAGTGAACATTATAACAATAGTGAACCATTTATTTCTTGTTGAATTCAATTGGCATAAAATGATGGCACAAACATAATTATAATAGGACTGAAATTGTTGGGATAACAAAGTAAAAGAAAGTTTTAGAATAGTTCAGAAAAGTAAACCAAAGCCTATTTAAGGTACTGTAATGGAAGAGGCTGTCAAAATGGAGAGGGTTTTGTAAAAATCATAGAGAAAAATTATCCACATTCTCTAGGTGGCTAGCCATTGTTGAGATCCCCAAGGGGATCATTCATAAGCTCTTCCTTCTCAGAGAGGGAAGGACAATACATTTTCCACTACCAGATCTAAGAAGTGTCAACAAACACTTCACCCAATTGTATGTTAATAGATTGTCTGAAAGACTCAAATGCTGGATGGAGAAAATGTCATATTACCAACAAAACAGAACCTCTGGGCTCTCCACTAGTAAGTGGAATGATACTGTCACAGTATCATTAATGAGTCTTAAACTGATTTAGCAGCAGAAATACAGAGGAAGATGTAGGGAGCAGAGAAAAGAGGACCGTTGATGGTTGTAGGGTAGGGGCTAGGGAGGGAAAGGGACCTTCAGACCTGATTTCAGAAAGCCTTTAGTAATGCATCAGTCACTCCGTGACTGCATTCCAGGAAGCTATCAGTATCTGTCTTTTTGGTTCATTGTAAATTTTTTTGAGGCTGTGACAGCCCCACTCTGAGCAGGTTATAGGTGAAGTATGCCTGCCCTGTCTTCTAAAAGGCAGAGGATTGGCAAGAAAAATTCATCTGACATTGAAAGGAGCCAGATAGATCAAGAACAACCAATTTTTCAGCTTTACAGAACTGTACTTCTGTAGCTGTGTAAAAAAATATACTCTGGTAACCTTTTGGATTTTTTTCCATGTCCTACTTAGAGTAAAACATGTAAATAAAGAAAAATCAAAAGCATTTCAATTTATATCATATTTGATTTGTTCGTCTGTTTGTTTACTTTGGAAATGTTTTCTTTTCTTTTCTTTCTTTTTCTGAGACAGAGTCTCACTATGTCACCCTTGGTAGAGTGCCGCCGTGGTATCCCAGCTCATAGCAACCTCAAACTCTTGGGGTTAAGCAATTCTTTTGCCTCAGCTTCCCAAGGCTGGGACTACAAACGCCTACCACAATGCCCGGCTATTTTTTCATTACAGTTGTCATTGTTGTTTAGCTGGCCCAGGCTGGGTTTGAACCCACCAGCCTCAGTGCATGAGACTGGCACTGTAACCACTGGGTTATAGGTGCCAAGCCACGGAAATGTTTTCCTGCATACATTTTGCACAGTGTCAGGACACAGCCAGCTCTAACAAATGGAAATTGCTGGTTTGATCATGAGAAAATTAGAAGCAAAGTAACTTAATGTTAGTGTAAAACTAGTTAGTGTGATAAAAGCCCTTGAGCAAGCAGGAAGATAATGTGAATAGCACCCCTTACACGCTAGCAGGGAGAAAAATGTACTCCTTAAGAAATTCTTTAAAAAACAAGATTATTTTAATAAAGCCATGATTTAAAAAATCTTGCTGTTTGCAAAAATACCATGTATATTCTTAAAAGTTAAAAATAACTTAAGAAAATAACATTTTTGCTTGTCTACAGAAGCCCTGGGAGATAAATTATTTTAAAAAGACAGAGTATAGTGGTTAAGGAAAAAGCCTCGATGTCAGCCATGCTCGGATTCAAGCCTTAGCTCTGCCTCATTCTTGTTCGGTTTCTGAAGCAACATTCTAAACTTCTTGGAGTCTCAGTGTTCTCATCTATAAAATGGGGACAGTATAAATATCTAACTCATAGGGTGGTCGTGAGGCACAAATAATGTACATGAAGTACCTGCTTATAGCAAGTGTGTAAGGTGTCGGCTATTAGTGTGCTTCTAATAGTACTCAGTAGCTTGCTGGAACTCCATAGTACACTTAACACTCCAACCCATTTGTCTCAAAGATTCATACTGTTTTCACTCTACCACCATTGCAGTTTACAATATTTGCATTTTTTTAAGAAAGCGAATGTTGATCACATAGACACTTGCATGATTAACTCACTATAGAAATGTTGATTGTAAAACCCTTGTGACGTCTTGTATGACTAAAAGGAAGTGGGTTTTCCAAGGGCAAATAAAAATTTCCTGAACCGTGGGCATCTGACATACAAGGGCGTTGGGGAAAGCTTCAGCCCAAGACCCTGAATTGGCTCTAGGTTAAACTTGGGTTGAATTTGAAGTGATTGCCTATTGTAGGCAAGTTCTTGTCATGTATCCAATGTTTGTGGAAGGGAGACAGGGAGGAGAGAGAATGGAGGAAGGAAGGGAGGGAGAGAGGGAAGAAGGGAGAGGAAGATAGTGGAGGGTGCAAAGAAGAAGTAAAGAAGGTATAAAGAAGAAAGTAATTATTAATTATAACACCTGGAGACCTTCTCTCTCAATTTGTTCTCAAGGTTCTTAATCTGGCCAGTCAAAGATCACCCTCAACCCACTACTTTTGTCCAAAAATTGTAGCCACATCCTTGATTCATTGTCAAGCTAATGTTAGGACACTGACCCTCCTTTCTAACCTATTGATTAATTTTGTCCTTTTTTACTTGAAAATGTGCCCTTCATCTAATTCTCATTCCAGCCTATCATGTCCATTTCTAATAGCTCTGGGAAGATGTTCCCTCTCTGGTGCACATCTCCACTACCTGAAGCCGAGGAACTTTGTCCGTTCATGTTATCCTTTGGTATCTAATGATTTATATGTGACTTACCAAGAGCTCCCATGGCCCATTGTGTGTATATTCAGAATACATGGCATAATTTTTATTTTATTTTATTGCCATTACAAAATCTTTAATGAAATTAAGCCTCTCACGCACACTCTGAATATATGTCAAATTATTTCTTACATAATAGAGATGGTATTCAAAATGTTTCCTTTAGTGAATCATATAGTGACCAACAAAGATCAACAACCAAATTAACTCCCTTGTTACAGTCCAACAAAGTATCCTATGATTGAAAAACATTGAAACAATAGTCTCATCTAGCAGAAAACATAGTTACATAATGTATCCTATATAACTCCTATAAATACATCAGACTATAACTTATTCAAAGATTACAGCCTTTTCTCAAGGTAACAAGTACAATAACCATTTATCAAATTCTTCCTTAAATAAATTTTTTTTGACCTGGTTAGTATTTTTAATGGAATAATGATTCTCGCTTTTAAATATAATTGTAATTCTGTCTACCTCCCTACATTGACCCCCTCCCATTTTTTTAAATTAAATCATAGCTGTGTATATTAATGCAGTTATGGGGTACAATGTGCTGGTTTTATATACAATTTGAAATACTTTCATCAAACTAGTTAACATAGCCTTCACCGCATTTTTTTAGTTATTGTGTTAAGACATTTATATTTTACACTTAGTAGATTTAACATGTACCCTTGTAAAATGCACCATAGTTGTGGTCCCACCAATTAACCTCCCTCCACCCATCCTCCTCCCTCTGCTACTCTTCCCCCTCCTCTTTCCCCTTCATCATGGGCTGTAGTTGGGTTATAGCTTTCATATGGAAGTGTGGGTGCTTATAAATTGGAGTCATATTAGGGCTGTGTACATTGGATACCTTTTCTTCCATTCTTGAGATACTTTGCTCAGAAGAATATGTTCCAGCTCCATTCATGTAAACATAAAAGAGGTAAAGTCTCCATCTTTTTAAGGCTGCATAATATTCCATGGTGTACATACACCACAATTTATTGATCCATTCGTGGGTCGATGGGCACTTGGGCTTCTTCTGTGACTTAGCAATTACAAATTGGGCTGCAATAAACATTCTGGTGCAAATATCTTTGTTATAAGGTGATTTTTGGTCTTTTGGATATATACCTAGTAGAGGAATTGCAGGATCAAATGGCAGGTCTATTTTTAGATCCCTAAGTGATCTCCAAACATCTTTCCAAAAGGAACGTATTGTTTTGCATTCCCACCAGCAGTGCAGAAGTGTTCCCTTTTCTCCACATCATGGCATGATTTTTAATTTACTGTGAGTGCATAACTTGGTCCACACATTGACTCAAATACAAAAGGACAGTACAGAAGAAAGAAAGGTGTGGAAGGTGAAGCGTGAACTCCATCAGGCTTTGTTCTTCATCAGGAACAAATTCAGCAGGGTCAGCGCAGCTACCCATACGGTATTTTACCTGTCGAGGTCCTGGGGCTACAGCCTACGTGAACCTGTTTTCAGCACATGGACGATATTGCAAGTGAAAATCGTTTTCTGATCAAAGTCCCAAGTTAAAGAACAAACTGGAAATTGATTCGTGGAGGTTACATTGAGAACTAAGAAGTACATTGGACGTTTTTGCCCAAGAAAATCAGTTTGAAAGGCTTGACACTCTAAAACACTAGGTATATAAAGAAAAGAGTTTGATGTGGAACTTTGGAAAGTACCTATACTAAACTGAAATATTGCCAAGATTATTAACACATCACTTTGATGAGCCAAGAATTTCCATCTTTCCCCATAGGGGAGAATGTTTCCAATAGTTTGAGGTGTAGAGAGGGCACAGCTTTTTATTTTAAGAATAAAGAATTTCAACTTGACGAAAAGAATTGCAGCTAGGTTTTGACAGAGCCTATTGGGAAGTGGAGGCAAATATGATGTTTTATAAATGCGGGTATCACAATCACATCACTTTCTGTAGGTGCCTTCTGATCAACTAATTAGTATAGTGTCAGTCGAGTTCGAGAATCACTTTTATAAAAACCATCTGTTTTGTCATAAAAATTTCTTAACAAGCCATATACAGACACAGCATTTGTTCTTTTTTTTTTCTTCCCAGAGTTATTTCTCAGGTGTTCTATTTCTACATCCTGTGGCCTGAACGGCAGTTTCAGACTGTATTGAAAGAATGCAGAGAGTCCAGCAGAAGAAATGAATACATGATAGATTAGTAACAATAGCATTGACTGAAGATACGTTTGTGCAGGTGGTAATCTCAGAAAACATGGAAAACATCATATCCTACCCACAGCATGTTAAAGAAATTCTATTTCCGAAATGGTGAGGCCTTAGATCATATTGCCTATTGAGCCTCAATTTTCCTATTTAAAAATGGGAGACTCTGGGTGGTGCCTGTGGCTCAAAGGAGTAGGGCGCCAGCCAAAAAGGGAGACTTTGTAAAAGCTTAATTCAATCAAATCCTAATACAAGAGGCTAATACACTATATAATCTAACATATTATATAATCTATTACATAATAAATGGCATGTTATAGATGAAGGTATTTCATAAACTCTTAAATACAAAAGAAATAGCAGGTCTCTATGTTTTGATCGTTCTGTTAACCTAGAAAGCAAGATAGTATGAGGGAGGAAATGGCAATCTTTGATCATTGGTCAGTCCCCAAATTTCTCTTTCCTAGCTTTTTTTTTTGCACATATTTGCTGAATACGTGCATACAGACTGGCAGGTTCAGTATTTACAAGCTAGGGAGGTTAATCACAAAAAAAAACTTGTTTCTTTTCCTTTACTGTAAACTTCAACCTGAATGGCCAGCACCAATCTCACGCTCAGTTACTCCTACTTGTCACTTGATGAAAATTACATGGTTTTACCTGAGTCCTCTTGATATCTTAAAAGCCTGGCTGTGTATTCCAGGACTGGCTATGTATTCCTAGTAGGAGAACATTGGTATCAGTTCAGGAATGTGTGGATAGAGCCCCATGATCAAGCAGGAAGCACTAGTGATAAGCAGAATTTAATGCTCTTAAAACAATTCAATAAACTCTTACAAAAGGTAAAAACTTCTAAAGTGAGGTATGACAT
Organism: Galagoides demidoff; assembly: GCA_963574575.1. Lineage (NCBI taxonomy): Eukaryota > Metazoa > Chordata > Mammalia > Primates > Galagidae > Galagoides > Galagoides demidoff. Next base: position 26,378 of record CAUYQV010065383.1, on the reverse strand, counting down.
GAGGATTACACAGCAATGTTTTATAGACAGTTTCTTGGTAGTAACAGCAATAGTGGTGGTGGTGTTTTTAAAAATTTATTCAGCATTTGGTACTTTTCTAAGTCCTTTAAAACATACCGTCTCACAACAGTGTTTAGTTCCCCACAGTGCACCCCAATTTACAGATACTGAGTTTAAACTACACCAGAAAACAGCTCAAGTTCTATAGCTAGCTTACATATTTTTCAGTGTGTACTACATGCAGAAATGTATCATTCTTTTTATCATGTAATATTCCAGGTACAGGGATATATTATAAGCAGAGAGGTACAGGAACTGGGTCAGTCTCCTGACAAGATTAGTGATGGAGCCAGGATTTGAACTTGAGTCTTCTCACCCTTTGACCAGCACAGTTGCTGGCCATGCTCATACCCTTGGTTACTCTGTGAGAATGAACCAGGCCGTGTGGGGAACAGAGGGAGGAAGAGAAACAGACCAGCGAGAAGAAAGCAGAACTGCTTTGAAGAGACGGTCCCACCATGATGACCAGGCTCTGATGTGTTTCATCCTGCAAAAGTTGCCCCTTTTGGATTCCAGGAGTTCCCTTCTTCATATACTGACCATAACAGCGCCATTCACTTCATGAGAATGTGTAAGATAGACACAAACAATCAACTGCAAATATGGGAGAAAAAAGGTTTTAAAGCAGCATGGGAACAAATTGTTTATAAAATTCACCTCTATAATTTCCAAGTCCAGAGCAATTGATTTGAAGTTGGAGAGAAAAATAAAGGAATTTTCCACAATCTTAAAATAATATTTTCTACCAAAAGACTGATAAGTAATGCATAGGAAATGATTTAGTTGAGGAATATTGTACACATGTGTATGTGTGCGTGGCATGTACACACACACTACTATGTGATTGTACATTACCTTGAGTATCAAGGGCTCTGATCCCAGGCTATCTGCTATCTGGGGGTCGGGCCTAGCAATCAGATTATTTATAAGCCCTCTGCTCATTCTGATACAGGTTGGAACAGGGGTCCTCAAACTTTTTAAACAAAGGGCCAGTTCACTGTCCCTCAGACCGTTGGAGGGTGGGACTGTGGGCCCCTGGACCAGTTGGCTGCTAAGCAGGGCAGATAGCAGTGGCAAAAACATCCAGCGGGCCAGATAAACATCCTAGGGGCCAGATAAACATCCTAGGCGGGCTGCATGTGGCCTGCAGGCTATAGTTTGAGGACGCCTGGGCTCGAATGTAAAACCTACTAGTAGTTAGGTCACAGGTGCATTTCCCTCAGCCAGCCTACGACCCGCACTTGCCACCACTTCATTCCCTCCTCTGTTCCAAGCTGCAGGCTCCAGAAGTGTTTTCTCCCAAGCATAAAACCCTGCATCTAACTCTTTTCTCCAAGGAATTCATCAATGATCTTAAGGATATTTACAGCGTTGATTTGTTATGGAAGTAGAACAAAGCAAATTTGGAGATAAGCTTTATCTTTGCCATTTACATGAAAGAAGAAAAAAGAAAGACAGTTCTACCCAGGGAAAAAAATCTATCCAAGTGATCCATCTATGTTGAAGCAGTTCTTCCTTTTGGCATTTGCACAACAAGGTCTTAAGCTTGCCTGCCAATTTCCAATTCACTTGTCCTAGAACTAGAATTTATCTGGATCCTGTGTCAAGTTATGCTCCTATTTTTTATTTTTAGGAACTACGCTAGGGCAACCACAGAAACCAACATACCATATATTAAAACACTTAAAACTTAATGATTAAAACTATTAATTAAAATATATTGGGTCTTTTAGCTTGATGATCTGGATGGCCAGATTCATATTTAGAAACTGGGGGCTGTCTAGCGTTCACTTCTGATGGTGGAGCCAGCCACAGGGGCAGCCAGCACCTGGCCCCCAAGCTCTCCACCCACTGGGCGACCACCCACTCCCTTTATTTTCTTTTTCCCCAATCTACAACAATTGACTCCAACATTTTCCAAGTAGGCATAGTTTAGGGATTTGTGACAATCACTTCAGCACTAATAGCTCATTAGGGTAGCACTGTTAAATACTGCTGGTGGGTGGTTAGGGCAACAGAAGGCATCCTCGCCCAAAATGTCACATTACAATCTCCAGGGAGACATGTAATGTGATTGCCTAGTCACCATTTCAATATTCGAAATCTTCATATATAATATCTCCATGCCCTTCTTCATTATGTCCCCAGATGGGGCAGTTCTTTACGATGATCAATAATAATTTGCTCCAAATCTTATTGTATTTAAAAAAATACATAGAGGCAAAACTAAAGCCTTTTGAACATTTTCTTCCTTCACTGTATAAACCAGTTTCTTTCCTTGAGAGTCTCCATCCTGGAAATATATTGATAGCTTTGCCCACATGCAGGGCCAATGCTCAGGTAATACACACCACACAAACATTTTTAAAAATATCGTTTCCATACAACATCATATTTTAAAATCTATCCATTTAGACATGTATATGTCAAGTTCATTGTTGTTTCTGAATATTATGTTCTGAACATACAACAATGAAATGCTAAAAATATAAACTGTTTTAGAAAACAAAATGAACACCTTTGGACCCACCACTCGGTTTTATCATAGAGTTGTTGGCATAGTAACTTCAAGTTCTTTTCAAAAAGTAGAACAGGCTCGGCGCCTTATAGCTCAGCGTCTAGAGCACTAGTCACATACAATGGAGCTAGAGGGTTCCAATCCAGCCTGGGCCTGCCAGGCAACAATGACAACTACAACCAAAAAAAAAAAAAAAAAAAAGCCAGGCATTGTGATAGGGACCTGTAGCCCCAGCTGCTTGAGAGGCCGAGACACTAGAACCACTTAAGCCCAAGAGTTGGAGGTTGCTGTAAGCTGTGATATCATAGCACTCTACCCAGGGAGACAGCTTAAGACTCAGTCTCAAAAAAAAGAAAAAAAAATGAGCATTTAAAAAATTTCCCCTTCATTTGATTTTTTTTTCAAGGTAGTCATCATGATAAATTCAAAATTTTATATTCCATGAATTTTTCTATGGTCACCACTGGCTGGCTTAAGTTTTCTCCTTACTCTTGATATTCTTCAATTTCATTATAATATATCTAGTTGTGGATTGATTTACCTTAATTTTAAATTACATGTTTGTTGGGATGGCACCTGTGGCTCAAAGGAGTAGGGTGCTGGCCCCATATGCCAGAGGTGGCAGGTTCAAACCCAGCCCTGGCCAAAAACTATATAAATAAATACATACATAAAATTACATGTTTAAGTACTTTCAGTATATTTTTTAGTTGGAGATCACACATCTCTTTTCAATCATAATAATTCTCAGCTATTGTTTTTTTTCAAATACTGTTCTTCCGCCACTACTTCTATTTTTTTTCTCGTGGTTATTGTCAACCACATACTATATAAAGCCTCTCCTTCTATCCGACCGTGTATTGTATGATTTATTCCCTTGTCTCTCTGGCTTTCATTGGGGGCATGTTTCTCAGGACCATGTTTCAATTCACTAATTTGTTTTTAAATTGTATCCAGTTATGTTCAGCCCATCAGATACACTTTTTAACTTTTATTGTACTATAATTACATTATACTATATATTTTTACTTCTATACCCTTAACATTTTTTGTAAGACAACAGGTTTTTCTTTGTTCTGGTTGGTTTGTTTCAATTGAATATTTAATATATGTTATTGAGTATTTTAAACATCTTCTAAAAAGTTTGTCAAATGGTAAAGTAAAATCATTTGATCTGGAGGTGTAATTGACTGTCTTTTGTAAGATTCAGGTTCCCCTTATGTTTTGAACATTTGATCCGCCTTTTGTGGGATGAGAGTGTTCAAGTTTTTCTCCTTCTCTTTCTCCCCTGATGCTCATCTATCTCTGCGATGCTGTTGACAGTGCCCCTCAGACCCCCTGAGCAGCCCATTCAGAACCGGGTTTTATAAGGTGCTGATATTGGGGGGTAGTGATACTGGGGAGTGCAGATCCCACCCCAGAGTGGCCAGATGTCTTCAGGCCCCTCTTGAGGTCTGCGTCCCAGTCCTCACTTCTCCACAGTTCTTTAGGTTATATAAAAGATGCACTGTCTGTCCAGGTAGACAATAGCCACTTATCGATTTAAATTTAATTTTTAATCAGTTCAATTAAATTTAAAATGCAATTTTCTAGTCTCACTAGCTGGTTGTTTCTAATGCCTACTGTAGTGGACAGCTCTTTTCCATCATGGCAGACATTCCTTTGGAGAGGCTACTCCAGAGCTCCCTTTCCCTTCCCTCTCCCCTTCCCTTCTCAGTTTTGGTAAGTTGTTTTTTATTGGAATGGGTAAGCCCATACCCTGCCCTCTAGTTTCAAGCAGAGAGCCTCACTCTGTCCCCCTCTTCCAGGGGATCACTCTTAGCCCTCATTGACCTGAAGGTGCTGAAAGAAGTCCAGTCTCCCAGAGCCTGGGTCTACAGTTAATAAATCCATGGTTACATAACCACTCACTGCCTCAGGTTTCTGTATCTTTTCTGGTCTTCAAATTAGAAGCTGTTTTTATTGTTACTCTTTTGTATTTTAACCATTGCAAATAATTATTTGGAGCCAAGGGCTTGCTATAGCAATAAGCCCGTGCATCGCAGTCAGTTCACTTTTACTCCAGACTTACAGTCCATGGCATTTTTGAGCAATCTATGCTTATTTACTCACATCCACTTTATAGTCATTTTGGCTGCTTCCAGTTTTCACAATTAATGTGAATGCTACCATTAACATTCTTGCACTTATCTTCTGCACAAGCCTAAGAATTCCTTCACAGGCGCAAAGCAAGAAATGGATTTGCTGGGACACATGTTAAGTGAACATTTTATGCTATTCTTCAAAATTATTGTACCAATTCACACACTATGTCCCCATAATTTGCCAAGAGGAAGAATTGATGTTTGCACTGAGTGTAGTGGCTCATGCCTATGATCCCAGCAACTGGGGAGGTTGAGGGTAAGAGTATCACTTGGAGCCCAAGAGTTCAAGGCTGCATTGAGCTATGATGATCATGCCACTGCACTCCAGCTTGAGAGAACAGCGTGAGATTCTGTCTCTTAAAATAAAGAAATCATTTTTTTAGGGGGTATAGAGGATTAAAAATTATACTTGTCCCATGCGATCATTTATGCCAGAGGTTCTCAACCTGTGGGTCGTGACCCCTTTAGGGGTCAAATGACCTTTCATAGGGATCACCGAAGTACATTCTGCATATCAGATATTTACATTACGGTTCATAACAATAGCAAAATTACAGTTATGAAATCACAATGAAAATAGTTTTATGATTGGGGGTCATCACAACATGAGGAACTGTATTAAAGGGTCACGGCATTAGGAAGATTGAGAACCACTGATTTATGCCCTTGCAACAAGGGGGTGAGCCACTTGGGTTTCTTCCTTTGCTGTTTACATGCCAATGTCCTTTGCTCATATTTCTTTGTTTTATTTTTCCTTTTCTTACTTGTTTTAAGAGATTTTACACCTTCATAAAAGTAAAACTTCAGGGTATATGCTTTGCAATGATCTTCCTATCTGTGGCTATCTTTTGGAATTTTGTTTTTGTGACTTCTAATTGTTTAGAAATGTTTGCTTTTGTTTTATAAGAAGTCAAATAAATTGGTTTTTAATAATGTTTTTTTCTTCTGTTTCTCATTTAATACATTAATCTGTGGCCTAGATTCATAAGGATAGCTTCTTCCTATATTTCCTCCTAAATTTGGTTAAGTTTCATTTTTCTTATTTAAGTATGTGATAGATGTGGACTTATTCCTGTAGGTATATTTGTGTATGTGATTTGAACCTTTATTCCATATGTGTGATTAGCAGTCCTACCATCCCTCATGTGTGAGTCTTCCTGTACCCTCTGCTTTCTCTAATGCTGCCTAAGTCTTACACTACACCTGTCTGTATTTCTGTTCTCTCTATTCTCGACCATTGGTCTTTTTATCACATTACACTGTCTTTACTACCAGTCTTTACATCTTATAGGGTAATTTTCTTGTACCCCATTGTGTATGTCTTGAAAGATTTACTGATTTACATGCTGTTTTCACCCTTGAGCATTCTATCTGGTTTTTGGGTCATACACACATCCACACACATACACGTGGTGAAATTACATTTAATTTGTAGATAAATTTGAGAGAAAAGAGATTTTACAATGTTGTTTTTTCCATTTGGGAAAAAGATATGTCTCTATATTTCTGCAAATTACACAATATAAATCTTGTTTCACTCTTTTATGGGATTTTATAATTTTTCTTTTTTTATATGAAATAACAATCTTTTTGTAAATTTTGGATTAATATGAGGGTACAAACGATTAGGTTATATTTGTATTGGTTAGGTACAGTCCCTGTTGTAGTTGTGTCCTGCCCCCAGGAGGTGTGCCACATACCCCTTGCATTTGCCCATTAGGTGGGAACACTGACCCCCCTCCCTCCTTCCTCTGCTTCCTCCACCCTCTCCCTCTCCCCAACTTGAATCGAATTGAGCTTTTCTTTTGTGTAGGTGTGTTGACTTCATATTCTTGTATTTAGTACAGTGTACATTTGCTTTTCCAATCTTGTGATACTTTAGTAAGAGGAATGTGTTTCAACTCCATCCCCACACGAGCTTATGTGTGGCAAGGTACATTGGCTAGGTACATTGCAAGGCAGTTTGGGTTGCTATTTTGAATGACTTTTAAAATATATATATATTTTTACTAAATATTTGCTCTCAGGATAGAGAAAAGAAGGGGAGTTTTTGGTATTATGTTCTGTCAAATAAGACTAATGAAATTTATTATTAATTTTAAGAGTTTTATAAAGCTTATACTAATATTTAAAAATAACAAGTTTGTATCTTTTGTTATTTTGCTAACTAAAACCAACCAGTAAACTGTCTAATGAAAGTGTGGAGAGCAGGTATTATTCTTGATCTCTCTGTGATGTGACAGGGAAAGCTTCCGACATTTTCCCATTAAGTAATATTCACATATCATATTACTCAGTACATATTAGCATAGAAGAGTGAACCTCAAACTTTAAGATGCATCAGAAGTACCTGGAGGGGGTGTTAGCAACATTGCTATTCTCCACCCCCAGAATTTCTCACTCTGTGAATCCCACCAGGTGCAGATGGTTTGTGTCCTGTAACCCGTTCTGAGGAGGTGTTGCTGCAGGTCAGAAGATAAACGTGGTGGAGGGAGCAGAGAGGCTGGGTTCTGGGAATGAGAGTCAGGTAGCAGCGTTCAAGCTGCTCCTCAGGTCAGGGCTCACTGAGAAGGCTCCTTGCGAGCAGAGTCTGGAGGACACGAGAGCCTTGGTCATGCAGATTCATGGAGGAAGAGCTTCCTCGGCAGCTGGAACATGAGACTGTTCCTGAGGTGCTTGGAAAACTTCAAAGGAGCCGCAGTGGCTGGAGTAGTGTTGCAGAAAAAGAATCTACAGAGAGGTTAGAAGGGTAACAAGAGGCCAGGATGAGAGCCTTACAAGGCCACCATAAGGAGTCTTTCAGTGACCTGGGGACTTGGTCTGGGGAATGAGATAAATTCACATCTGTATTCAAAGGCTTCTTGGACCTTTATTAAGGATTCAGGGTAGAAACATAGAGACCAAGAAAGGGGCTGTTTTGATAATCTGAACAAGAGCTAGAGCCGTGGCTTTGGGGAGAAGTGATGGGGTTTCCATGTAGTTCAAGGTAGCACCTTGTACTTATCTTTCCTGCTTTTGGAATAGGGGGTATGAGAGAAAAAGAGGAGGTATGGATGCTGCCAAAGCTTTTCCCTGAGCATCTGAAAGATGCTGAAGTCATTCAAGGAAAAAACACCCCTGAGTATGAGGCTTTCTCTCCTGTGTGGAAACTTACATAAAGAAACCAAACTGTTATTCCTCTTCCCTGGGTATGGAAAATGCTGAGGATACCCCAAAATGAATACAAATAGAGATGTTGCATCCACGCTTGGGTTCTGGTGGGGATTTGTTTGTTTGTTTGTTTGTTTGTTTGTTTGTTTTAATGCTGGGTGGACTTCCTTGTGAAAAAAATAATATACTTTGAGGTCATCTAGTGTTAAGCCCGAATTTCCCCCATGCCAGTTCTCTCTCTCCATTATGGAAATCTACATGGCTGTGCTACGGTTTACATAACTCACATTTGTTTATTATTCTGCCTCTCGATTCTTGCCTCTGAAAAACAGAAGTCATTTCAACTCCCATCATTTTTTTTCCTGAAAATATGGGCAACACTCGTCTGACAAAGTGGACCTGCTCCCCACGCTAAGGCGCCTGCTGGGAGCGGCGGCAGAGGCAGCTCTGTTTCAGGGACACAGAACAGTGTGTTTGTGGAACTGCCCATACATACATCACGCTTCCTCGTCATCTTCCTTCACATTTACATTTCTTATTCCTAAAAACCAAGAATAATTGTTTCTGGTTCTGATTTATATCAAATATTTATTGCATAGAAAGATGTACTTTCCTCTTTTCAGTTTAACTATGATTACCTTTGATTCTCCCTGAAAGAGGAATGGATCATACCCTAATTGAAAGATCAGGTTTTCACATCTGATAAGAAAATTACAAATCCTAAATAGAAACAGATGTCTATTGCTAATAGTCTAACGGGAGGAAAATTACAGTATATCAGAAGAGAGCTTTTTTTTTCTCTTCTACGTCAACAATGTATATAGTTTTTACTTGATTACTGACTCTTAAATATATTTGTATGATTTATTGCCTTATGAACCTAATAGTGGCTCACTGCTGTGACACAGAAAAGTTCACATCTCAATTATTCGAAATACATTATGTTTGATTGTGTTTCCAACTATGTATTCTTGATATTTAGTGAGAGGCAAGTTGCAAACGGAGGCCGTAGTAAGCATACATACACACACACACACACACAGGCATATACATATAGAGACAGATATTTTCACAGATACCCAATTATTCTTAAACACACACACACACATAAAAACACATCTTAAACATAGATCTGAATGGTAACCTGTTAAAGTGGGCAGGGACCTCAGAGAAAGACTAAGACAGAGATCACTTGTAGCCTTCTGCACAAAAGCAGTAGCTCTGAGACTCAATGCACACATTATTAGATAACTGATTGCCTGTGGAAGACCCATTAAAAAAAGCATAGAGATGGAGGAGTCACAATATTCTGCTGATAAAATGAAAATTCAAGTCAGCTCCAGTGACACCTGATAAATTAACACATCTTTGTCCAAACCCAAATGAAGCCTGGATTCATTTCAGGAGAGGCACTTATAATTATTGAGGAAAGGTGTAAAGAAGAAATCATAGGCCCTAGAGACTCTCAACACCACTCAGTATCTGTTCTAAGTCTAATAACATCATGGGAAGCAAATTAAGATAGAACCTGATTACGACTGATTGCAAAGGGCTGTATGTGTAATTTAAAGGATCCATACTGATAGACTGGTCTTAAAATAAATTATCCCCTTGTTACAGGAAATTCAAATGCTCTGATCACTATAATATATGTAGAGGCTCAGGTTATTTAATATTGAATCAAATAATTTTAAAAACCATTTATTGAGAAAAATGGTTTCTATTTAATCGATGAAAAGAAATTTATTACTGTGAGACTGCATATTTGTAAATTAGAATAGGTTTTCTACTAGTTCTCTCATTGGTTAATGCAGGATGAACGTGAAACCAAGTAGTCTACAGATTATTCACAAAGAAACCAAATGTTAGGGTGGCAATAACCAAATAAGAGAAAAAAGTATAATACCTTAAAGAATGTGGAATTGCACTGACATTAAGTAAGCTTTACATCTAGAAATACTTTGGTCCATCTGAGGTTTGATCCTCAACCCTGATCCTGTATTATATAAATAATCTTTTCATACTGAACCATGAGCATGGCTTTTAAAGATAGAATACTATAAATGCAAACAGTGTTTCTGGCGTCATCTGCTTCTTCAGTCATAGAAAAGGTATCATGTCACGCTTTAGAGAACATTTTTACATCAGCTCCAACCATGCCAGGTTTGAGCATTCTGTGTGTACAGAGATCTGTCAGCCAAGTGCTCTCAGGGCTCTGCTCTAACGCTGCCAGTGACAGAAACCATTCCATTTCTTTACGACTCTGTTAAAAAGTCTTTCTGTACACTGAGCTAATGTCTCTGACCTAACCACTCCCACTCCCCTGTAGCCCCTTCTCTATGTTGAGGACTCACAGAACAAGACTAAATCCACTGTCCCAAGACAGCTATCAGTTATGGGATAACAAACACCACACCTTCTTTGCATCAGAGGGGGCTGTCTCCAGTTCTGGTATTCACCAACATGTTCCTCTGAATAATGCATTTCTGATGTTCCTATGAAAACACCTCCAAGTACACCTCCCAGTCCAGGTATAGTTTCTATATCCCAGAAAAGATGGTCATCTTTATTCTTCTGCTTATTTCTTTTATATTCGATATCTGCTTGTTCCAAGTGTTAATGTTCACACAAAATTTCTAGTGTACGAGTTGACATCTGTGGGAAAAGAAAAAAATAATTTAAAAGTGTTCCAGAGGTCGAGTTGGGTGCATTGCTTAAGTTCAGGAGTTCAAGACTAGCCTGAGCAAGAACAAGACACCGTCTTTACTAAAACAAATAGAAAAACTGAAGCAAGACGACCGCTTGAGCCCATGAGCTTGAGGTTGCTATGAGCTATGATGCCATGATATTCTACTCAGGGTGCCAGAGTGAGACTCTGTCTCAAAAAAAAAAATTTGTTTCAATATTTGGCATTGAAAACTCGAATGAAAAGCTTTGGACACAAATCACAGCATCAAACCTACTAGCTCTGAATTGATGAAACCATTGAAAATGTCCAATTTTTCATCTTTAAAATAATAAATTAAACAATGCTGACCTAACCGTGCTGGGCTGACTATACAGTTAATTATGTAACATGTGTAGTGTGGAATCTGGGAAATTGTAGGTAGGTGATAAATACAAGTTCTCCCCTTTCTACATCAAATGATGTGAATTACTTTCCAGAGCCCCAGTCACTTCTTATTTACTTTTGACAAATGATTTTTTTCTAAGGTACTAATTATAAAATCGACTAATTATGTTGTAGCCTTGGGAAGTTTTAGAGTAGGTCATTAAAGTTGTAATTGGAGTGTGAGTCTTTTTTTTTTTTTAGGTAGAGGTCTAATAATAAATCCCCCAGAAACCTTTAAATAATGCAGCTTTTATTTTTCAATTTAAAGCGAAGACAAAAAATGAGAAGAAAACTGGAGCTTTTTATCTTCAAAAGAGTTTATGAGCTTTAAGTCGTGAATAGGCACTGTGTTCCTTTGTGCACCAGACAGGGCGATTAGCCTGATGGCAAAGGAGGAAATGAAGGCCCAGAGGGATAAATCAGGGTCCCCAAAGTGCTGTGAGCAAGGTGTAAGTGCTGAGTGTTTACCTTTGCATGTGCAATGAGGTGAGGGTGTTTGTGGTGGAAGGAGGTGGGTGTGGATTGGAAGGAATTGTGAAGGTCCCTAATGAAGACTGATAAGGAGGTTTGCTATTATGGTTTTGGTAAGTTCATCAAGATCTCTATTATCTACAATGATGACGGGCGAAGACTCTCACTGCTGGTATTCTACACACACACTTGGGTGTTTATGTTGTATAGACATAAATATATACCTTACCATGGGCTGTAAAGAGTACATGACAAATCCTGCTGATCAGTTACCTGTTTGCTCTTAGATCCACTCCCTGGCCCTCCTTCTATTTTGATCTCTGTCTTAGAAAGCTATATTTTGTAGGCTTTCCTGACCAGTGGCTTCTGGGGGGAGTTGTCCAAGAGGAAGCACTAGATCTTTGCTTTCCATCGCTGCTTTCTGTTCTCTTTGTTTCTTGGTTCACTTCCAACAGTAGCCAGGTTTGTCCAGGGTTCCAGCTCCTATCTGTGAGACTCCCTGGCTTTACCCTCAGTTCCTTGAGACAGACCTCTCCCTTTCTCCTTTCAACCTCAGGGTTAGAATGATTTCAAGCCATCACCAATCCCTGTTACCTTACCATCCCCTGTTTAGCTTCTTACCTTTTTTCACCCTTGCAATCAATTATCTTTATTAATTTTAGATATTTAAAGAGGTTTCTATGTCCAGATATAGTAACTCCTATTTTCTCAGCGTATTTAATCTTGGATGAGAATATAAATTGAGAGGTTAGAATATGATAACACATTATTAAGACTAAACCCATATTAAATATCAGTATGTTTTTCTTTCAGGCATATTCTGATTGATTAAATTATGTCACTAAATGACTGTGGGCAAATTGTTGGACTCTTAGTCTTATCTTTATCTGTACAAGTATAAAAAAATAGGCCTGACCTTCCTCAAAAGAACATTCATTATGAAATGCAGCACTTGAAAAATATATATAACACTATCTCAATAGTTAATTACAATAAGAAATAGAAAAAATAAACATAGTCTGTAGAGTTGGTTTAACTTTGAAGCCAAATCCACATTTTAACACATGCCTTCCCAGATCCCTTGAGGCACAGAGGTTTCTTTCTTTCTTTCTTTCTTTCTTTTCTTTCTTTTCTTGTCTTTTCTTTTCTTTTCTTTCTTTCCCTCAAACTCTTGGGCTTAAGCGATTCTCTTGCCTCAGCCTCCCAAGTAGCTGGGATTACAGGCACCTGCCACAATGCCTGGCTTTTTTTTGTTATTGTTGTTAAAGTTGTTATTGTTTAGCTGGCCCAGGATGGATTTGAACCTGCCAGCCTCAGTCTCAGTGTACGTGGCCAGTGCCCTACCCACTGAGCAATGGGTTCCACCTGAGGTTAATTTCTTTTAACTTCAGTCTCCAAATCTGTGAAGTTATGGTAAGAACATCCCTTTTTCATCAGTGTCATGGGAGTTACTTAGCCTAACCTTTCTAAAGCTCTTGGCACTTGGCTTTCACATATAGTGAGTCTTCAAACAGGGTGCTTCTCTCTTCATCTATTACTCTACAAGATGTGGAAGTAATTTCTGAGAGCACTGTCTGGGCAATTTATTCCTAGGTAGAACACATATAGGAGTAACATATAAATCATCCATCACTTGATTAACTAAATCTCTCTTTCTTTTGTTTTTGGAGACAGAGTCTCACTTTGTCACCCTCAGTAGAGTGCTATGGTGTCATAGCTCACAGCAGCCTCAAACTCTTGGGCTCAAGTGATTTCTCTTGTTTCAGCCTCCCAAGTAACTGGAACTACAGCCACTTGCCACAACACCCAGCTATTTTTAGAGATGGGGTCTCACTCTGGCTCATGGTCATTTTGATCATGTGAGCTGAGGCAATCCCCCCCACCTCAGCCTCCCAAGTGCTGGGATTACAGGCATGAGCCACCACACCTAGTCTCTCTCTTTTTTTAATGTTAGAGGAAAATGATCATCACCTGTTTATTAGTTTTGCATCACTGCTTATCTTCTGAGTTTTCATTTCAACTTGTCAAACTCTCCAGTTAAATAACATTCCTCTGACTTGACTTGTATATTTAATTTACTGTCTTATGGGTCTCTACTTAATTGTTGTCAACTTACTTGTGCCAAGTTGCATTTTGCTTTATTTTAAGCAAAAGTCAACAATTGTATCCATATCACAGTTTGAAAGACTCTCCCCTGAAATGCCTTCTCTAGATTACCCATCCTTATTCATGTTCCGTTTCCAGATAACACTCAGGTTTGGAATAATACATTTCACTATCCAATCTTGCACAAGCTAGTAGTTTTGATACTGCAACCTCTTTTTGACCTTGCTTTGTTACCAGAAAAAAAAAAAAAAAAAGGAAGGAATATGTTACCAGAAATTCTAGCCAGTTTGATTTCACTGCTCTCCAAAAGAACATATGTTCTCATTGGAAAGACTCAGAAAAATTTGGCATGAAGGGTGGCATGTGGATTTAGGAATAAGTCTTTGCTTTTTAAGAGGAAGTGTGAACTGGAAGAAAGAGCACTGGATTTAAAATAGAACATGTGTTAGCCCAATCTGTATTCGACCCATTATGCCCTTTGACGTCTTGGGCAGGGCTCCACATTTTTGTTTCCCAGCTTCTCCCTACACAAAATGAAGTGGTTGAAATAGACATTCTTTATGATTTCTTCTATCTCTATCATTCTACTATATCAGAAAATATTTATAGCTGGGCCAGATTCTATATTTGTATCTGGTTTAATTTGAATGTTTTTTTTTTTTATTTTTTGTGTCTAAGTTACATATAATATGGGGTATCCTTGTCATTGACAATCCAATGAAGATGAGCTGTTAGAAGAGGGTCATAAAGAGTCAGCCAAGCAAAGAACTTGAGTCGTTTCTTAAAACTATTCGCTGCATCTTATAATTATATCATCATTAAATGCATTTTTTAATTTTAATGAAGAGCCACCAGCCGGGGACTTGTCTTTCTGCTCCAAAATCCCCAGCCCTAATTCCCCCACGCACACAGGCAAGCTTATTAAACCATTTTCCTTTGTGACTTTCCTGTTTCTTAATCTCCTATCTCTAACATATTAAGCCCCTAGTTCTTGATTTTTTTTTTTCTACTTTAGCGATGGGTCATGACTGTCTCGGGATAATGGGGATTTAAGTCATTTACCCTACACCCTACCTGGTCTGGTCTCCTCCCTGCCTCAGTCAGTAGTCTCAGTTTCCAAAGTTGCTCCTAATGACACCCTTAAGTGAGTAGAATAGTATGGCTAAGAAATGGGGCTTTTCGTGCAAAATTGAAGTTACTCTAGTCACATAATTCCCCGGTTTCCCCCGAACAGATTTTCAAGCTTAGAGTAACGATTATCTTTGACTGAGCATCCATTTAAACCTATAAGCCTGAGCTTTTTTTTTTAGGCCAGACCTCACTTTTATCTCAGTCTGAGTTGCATGAGGCTTTTAATATGAAATCACTTTCTATTCAGTCCAAAGCTTCCTTGTTGCTGATGAATGTCATACATAATGAAAGATTATATCCACTTATCCTCAGCAGTAAATCATTTATCACACAAGGGAGATATATTATTGTGAATTCTGATCAAAGCTGCCCACGTCCTTTAGCCGGCAAAAATGCTGCACCCTGTCAGTTGATTGTACAATATCCTGGGAGAAACAGGGAAAATTATGCTGTTGAATGAGGGTCTGTAACTCCAGGGGTTTCTAAAATGCCTTGTAGGAAAATCATGTTTCATGTAGAACCTTCTATGATCCAGGCGTGTGAACTGTGAAAGTCTTTTTTTTTTTCTTTCTTTTTTTGCCTTCTTCACTTAATTAAATCAGAAAGCTGTGGGACTTTTTTGCAGCTTGCTCTGTGATAGCTGAAAACGGATTCCTGAATGACATCCCATGGATACTTTGCCCCCTCTCTTACCGAGACAATAATTATTACCACTTCTTTTTGAAGCATGCTGCGAGTGGTTTTATCAGTTCATTTGCTAATGAGCTCCCTCTTTCCTTTAAAATGTCAATCATTAGGATGGCTTTTAAATAAGATTTATCACCCAGATTTATGTTCTTTTCACTCTTCCTGATCACGCTGTGTACTGTTTTGCTTCGGGGAAGTCACCCACATAGCCCAGGCAGAGAGGGCTCACCCCTTTGATCCTGTGGATGGCAGGCTCTCTCACTATGTCTCCTTCTGAGAATAGACTATTCCGGACAGGACATGGCCACCTTCCTACTTTATCTTTGATTTTTGGTTGTCATTGCTCTTTGTTATACATCTGGGTTGACTGCTTTTCGAATTCAATAGCGGGTCTATGAGCCTCTCAGTACTAAAATTATCCTGAGTAAAGTGAGACGCAGAAGGAAAGCCATGTCCATCTCACTTGGGCTGCTGGCCAGCATCTTATGGTCTATTCAGATGTTATATGAAGTCTCAGCTGGCGATCTGCACAGTCAAGACCGACACCTATGCCCAACACTTACAAACAACATTACTCCATTTTATCATCACCACATCCTTGAATTAGCCTTTCAGTCTTTGGACCATTTAAGAAGTAGGTATTCAAATTCATATTCTACCCCTGCAGACTGCATGAGCTCATTACACCCCTTGTGTGGCTTACAGGAGGAAGTGTAATGTGCTCCATCCTCCTTCTTAAAACAAGAGTTTGCTAAATTTATCAGAATGGGATATAGCAAAAATAATATGCACAGGTATATTGAAATTTAGATGTTTCTGCTGACAGTTCTTACTTCTCTAACTACTCCGTTTCTTGTGTTTCCATATAGGCAAGGTCACCAGGTTTAGCAAATTAAATACAGGGGAGCCAGCTAAATTTGGATTTTAGATAAACAGTGAATGCATTTTTAGTGTAAGTACATCCCACATATTGCATGTATGACAGCTTATAGAAAAATTGCTGTTTATCTGAAATTCAAATTTAACTGGTGTTCTTTGTTTTATGTGGAAATCGTATTTATAGAAGAATCCAAGTTCAAGAGCTGGTCTCTGCTAATTGGTAGATGTCAGTTTCCCCATTTAATAACTCAATGGACTGAATTGTGTCCCTTCTAATTCTTATGTTGAAGACTTAAACCGTGATGAGACTATATTTGAAGATAAGTTCTTTAGGAGGCAATTGAGATCAAATGAGGTCATGAGGATGGTGCCTTAATGATATATAAATGTGGGCTTATAAGAAGAGAAAGAGAGAGATCTACCCCCAGTGAGCACATCATGAGGAAGTAGCTGTCTGCGACTCAATGAGAAGGCCTCACCAGAACCTTGCCAGGCTGGCACCTTATCTTGGACTTCCAGAAATATGAGAACATAAATCATCTATAGTTTAAGCCACCCAGTCTATAGTATTTTGTTATGGCAGCTCAATTTGACTAATATAGCGACTTAAGGATGTCTTGATGTAGGGTAGTTTTATTTTCTTGATGAGCTGGGATCAGACAAGCAAGGTCATTACTTTTCTTCTCTGGACATGTCAATTACTCCTCCAATTCTGAGCAAGCAGAGGCAAAGGAATGGATCTTTAGTGGTTGAGCTTTAAGCATCAGAGAGGGTCCATAGTTGGCTAATTTCTCAATCTTGGTAAGGTCATAAATTAGAACAATAAAGAAGAAACGTGGGGGGTGGATGTGACAATAAATTCTACTCGAATATTGGCTGAGAAGTGCAAAGACCCTCATGCCAACTTTTAATTACCTGGACAAGTAGAGGAAGAGAACCTGACTCTCCTCTGACTTTGTCGTAAGAACCCAAGCTATCTACTTATGGCGTCTAAATCATGAATGCATTTATAAGAAATGAGGGCAGTGTGTGTGCTAAATCAAGACTTAATCACCCCACTTAGGAACGGGCATCTGAGACCTCTGAGAGTTTAGTCACAGGCCTCTATCATCCTTTGCGGTGGCAAAATTGAGGCGTGTCCCACATCCCAAGGAGAGGGCTTTTTCCCCATGACAGGCCTTGAAAAGTAGAATCTCAAATTGGTCACAATAGATCTTGGGTATATTAGAAATATAAAAACATGGCATTTTCTAAAATTGATATGAAGCAAAATTCTATCCCCTCTCCCCTTGTCATTGTTACACCCCTCATCCTTTTGTTATCTGTAAGGACAATTATTATTTTAACCATCTGATGTGAGAGTAAAGTTATAAATTCTTTCCTTCAAGGGGACACCATTTTACTCTTTTATTTACCTTCTTACATGAAAAGTAGTTTACCTTCTTACGCTAAATTTCAGATGTGGTAGAGTCAAAGCTAAATTAGATAGAATGGGCTATTTGCTCTAGATAGCTGCTCTGGATACTACTAATAATACTACTAGACACCCTACATTGTTCTGTATGGCCACACCCCATGTCAGGTGTTCTAATTTTGTTAATAAGGTCTGAAGTTGAGGCAACTCCTGACCAAGTAGGGGCAGAAGTCTCTATAAAGACTAAAATGTTTACTCACACTGATGTGACAGTTCTTCAGCCACCGATTCTCCAAAAGTGAGTGTGCCGTAATTGGAAGTAAAATGACTTGATGCAAATAGGCTGCTATCTCCGGGGCACTGAAATTGGCCAACGAAGCATAGGGGTAGCTTCTTGACACAAGTCCCTAGTGCTCTATGCATGGTTGAGAAGACCTTGCAGTTGAATTAACACACATTTGTTATTATTATTTTTTTAACTTCTCAGACTTGGATTCCTTCTTTTCCTTTTCTTTCTTTAAAGGTCAAATAGTGGCTCTATGTGAGGTACCTCCCAGATATGAGCAAATGATTTTAAATTCATGCTTAAAATCATAGCAATTTTAGGATAAATTGATCTACACCTATATTTGAACTCAACCTTTGCTAAAGGGAAAATTTTAAAGCAAATCCCTATATTTATGTGAGATTTCAGATACCACTTCATTAGCAGGAAACATCAGTTACATCACAAGCTGTGGTTGCATCAGACATGAAGTTTGTGATATATTTGTAAGGTAATGATAATGCACGGGAAAACCTTCAGGGGTTGGAAAGCAGCTGCTACTCTGCTATTTAAAACAATTCCGTGTTAGATTCTTTCTTTTACAATGAAAAAGAAGATTTTGGAAAGGTTGTACCTACCTACAGCCTGTCTGTAGGTAATTTTAATATCAGTTGGATAACTTAAAGATCCTGCTGTCTTAATTAGTGTTCCTTTTTAAATAAGATCATTTAATTAAATTCTCCATTCTGCTAAAGAAAGCTTACACTTTCATCAGTGTGACAATATTCTCCATAGTCAAACATAGATCTCAGTTTTAGAGATGACTGGTTTAGGAAGGGAATGCATCTTAACACTATTAATACTTTGTGAGCCCACCCTCAATTAGAAAGATTTCTGGTCTACCTAGACGCACTTTGCATTCAAACTGATCCTCCTGCCTGAACATCTCCTTGACACTAGGCAATTTGGTTTGCCTTGTTGGGAAATGCATCCTCTGATTTTTTGTTTATTTGTATGTTTGGGTTTGGACTTTGGTTTTTAAATTGAAGATAGTCTGCAATCAGAAACTTTTCTTGTCCTTTGAACAATATCCCCTCAGTCCTTACCCTAGAGCCCCTGATAATCACCATTTTATTCTCTGCTTATGGGGGGGGGGGTCAACATTTTTTTAGATTTTGCATACAAGCGAGATTGTGTGATATTTCTTTTCCTATGCTTGGCTTATTTCACTTAAAATAATTCACCCTAGCTTCATTCATGTGGTCACAAATGACAGAATTCTCTTCTTTTTTTTTTTTTTAATGCTAAACAGTAATGCCTCATGTATACACACTACATTTTTTTTTAGTGATCTATCACTGAAGTCTTAGGTTGATTCCATATCTTGACTATAGAGAATAATGCTGATATAAACATGGGGATGCAGATATTTCTTCAATATTTCATTTTCTTTAGATATCTACCCGCTGGTGGGATTTCTGGATCACATGGTGGTTCTATTTTTAATTGTTTGAAAATCCTCTATACTGTGGCTCAATGGGCTAAGGCGCCAGCCACGTACACCTAAGGTGGCGGGTTCGAATCCCCATCCCAGGCCTGCCAAACAACAATGATGGTTGCAACCAAAAAAAAATGGCCAGGTGTTGTGGCGGGCGCCCGTGGTCCCAGCTACTTGGGAGGCGGAGGCAGGAGACTTGCTTGAGCCCAGGAGTTGGAGGTTGCTATGAGCTGTGATGCCATGGCACTCTACCCAGGGGGATAGCTTGAGGCTCCGTCTCAAAAAAAAAAAAAAAAAAAAGGCTCTGTCTCAAAACAAACAAACAAACAAAGCAGGGCGCTGGCCTCATATACTAGAATACACCTGAGGGTGAGGGGTTCAAACCCAGCCCCCGGCCAAACTGCAACAAAAAACTAGCTGGGGCTCGGTGCCTGTGGCTCAAGTGGCTAAGTCACCAGTCACATACACCTGAGCTGGCGGGTTCAAATCCAGCCCGGGCTGCCAAACAATGACGGCTGCAACCAAAAAATAGCTGGGCATTGTGGTGGGTGCCTGTAGTCCCAACTACTTGGGAGGCAGAGGCAGGAGAATCACTTGAGCCCAGGAGTTGGAGACTGCTGTGAGGTGTGATGCCATGGCACTTTACCCAGGGCAACAGCTTGGGGCTCTGTCTCAAAAAAAAAAAAAAAAAAAAATAGCTGGGAGTTGTGGTGGGTGCCTGTAGTCCCAGCTACTTGGGAGGCTGAGGCAAGAGAATTACCTAAGCCCAGGACTTGGAGGTTGCTATGAACTGTGTGACACCACAGCACTCTACGGAGGGCAATAAAGTTAGACTCTGTCTCTAAAACAAACAAACAAAAAAAACAGCCAGGTGTTGTGGTGGACACCTGCAGTCCCAGCTACTTGGGAGGCTGAGGCAAAAGAATTACTTAAGCCCAAGAATCTGAGATTGCTGTGAGCTGTGATGTCACAGCACTTTATCAAGGGTGACATTTTGAGACTCTGTCTCCAAAAAAAAAAAAAAAAGAAAGAAAGAAATCCTAGTGTAGTCTGGAGAGTCAAATCATGCAAAGCCTGATTTACTAAAGAATTTGGACTTTATCCTAAAGGCAAAAGGGAAGGAAGTCTTGATCATTTTTCAGCAGAGGTGGCACAAGAGATCATTTTGTATGTGGAAGCTCAAGGCAATCAGACCACTTGAGCCCTAGTCTCACAGACCATTCCCCATTCAATAATCAATAGAGGGGAGGCGCCTGCGGTGCCGGCCCCACATACCACAGGTGGCAGCTTCAAACCCAGCCCCAGCCAAAAACTACAACAACAACAAAATAACAATAATCAACAGAAACTCAGAGGGGTAAAAATTTCCTTTCAGCAAGACAAGGACTGAATCTTTATTCCAGCACTAACTTATCAAACATTTTCTGAGTTGTCCCTGAGGTCAGGCCCTGGTTGAAATGCTATAGACCAGGTATGCTGGGCTCTATCACACAAATTTCATCCTGTTGTCCTACCCAGGTGATATTATTTGCCCCTCCTCTGAGCTCTCCCAGTCTCTGACACTGACTGTTGCCACTACCTTAAATCATACAGGACTGTAACTCTTTGTTTACATATTCTCTCCCATTCCCCTAACAGCAGACACATGGCTGAATCCATCTTTGTGGCCCATTACAGGGCTGGTCCCATTTTACACAGGAGAAATAAACATCTAAAAGGGAAAGGAACTTGCCCAAGGTCACATGGAGAGTCAGCTTCACTCTTCCCCTCCAACCTGCATTCCTCTCCCCTGAGCTGCCTCCCACAAAGTCAGTGACATCCATCCCAATGGGTGGGTGGACAGCACTTTGCTGTCACTCCATCTATTCCCCAAATGCCAGCAAGGTGTCTGCTGAACTGGTATGCTCTGCAGCCTCAGTTTAGTTTAAGCAGCAGTGGGTCAGAAGTCAGGTGGACAAGTGTGGTGGTTCACACCTGTAATGCTAGCACTCAAGGAGGCCAAGGCAGGTAGACTACTTGAGCTCAGGAGTTCAAGACCACCCTGAGGAAGAGACCCTGTCTCTACTAAAAATAGAAAAATTAGGGCAGCACCTGTGGCTCAGTGAGTAGGGCGCCGGCCCCCTATAATGAGGGTAGCAGGTTCAAACCCTGCCCCAGCAAAACTGCAACAAAAAATAGCTAGGCGTTGTGGTGGGTGCCTGCAGTCCCAGCTACTTGGGAGGGTAAGACAAGAGAATTGCTTAAGCCCAAGAGCTGGAGGTTGCTGTGAGCTGTGATACCACAGCACTCTACCGAGGGCAACAAAGTTAGACTCTATCTCTAAAAAAAGAAAGAAAGAAAAATTAATAACTGTGCCTGTAGTAGTTCTAGGTACTCAGAAGGCTGTGGCAGGAGGATTGCTGGGGCCCAGAAGTTTGAGGTTGCAGTAAGCTACGATGATACCACTGCACTCTATCTATCCTGGGCAACAGAGTGAGACCTATCTCAAAAAATAAAACAAAACAAAAAATTCATCAGCACCTGAACTAATCACCCTATACAAATAGTTTATGCATACCCATACCAGTCCTGATCACCCTAAGGCAGCAATATCTGGTAACTTCTACATGGGATGAATCCCAAACCTAACCTGGGTGACCTTACGGAAGCGCCTTAGTCTTACTGTTCCTTGGATTTCCGTCTGTAAAATGGGTCCGCCGACCCCCACAGCCCGTGCCCTCACCTGTGATAATTATCAGACTTCCCCACAGCTAGGAAAGTCTCAGTAAGTCATTGCCCACCACTCAAACACTAACAGCGAGACCCTGAAAGCCAGACCACGGTCTTGGAGCCTGGAATTGCGGAGTCCAGAACCCAGGGTGGCAGGGTTCAAGTCTGCGCCCCTCCCCGCCACTATCTCCTGGTGGCTGCCTGGCGCGAGCTTGCAGGGCATCTGGCACGCAACAGGGCCCGGTTCCCAGAACTGTCCGGCATACTGGGCGGCCCAGCCCCGCCTGGGCCCGGTATTCAAGGTCCCTCTGGGCAAAGAGCCCCTAGTGCACCAGATTCCGCGAAAAGCAGAAGGACACACCCCGTGGGAGGCCCCCCAGCTGGGGAAGAGCCCCCTCCATCCCCTCTCGGCCTCCGTACCTGACCGGAGCCGCCTCCCCCGGCCGCAACCACGGCGCTGCCGGCCCCGTCTGCCTCCTGCGCCGCCGCCATCTTCCCGCTCCGGGTCCCCGCCCCCGCCGCCAGCCCCGCCCCGTCCCCGACGGCGCCAGCGTGATCGCGCGAGATTTCACACCTTGCCCGACCCGCCGAGCCACCGTATCAGGCAAAAGCGTCTCAGCCACGCCTCTCAAGGGGCGACTTCCGGCTATGAAAGGACCAACCGGGCCACCGTACTGCGTCTCACGCCGCATTTCTTTTCTCCTAGCACAATTGCTGCAGGCTTCTAACTCTCAGGACTTTCGTAGCAAACATGCACTTCCCACGAGTTCTAGTCATTCCTCCCTCTCGAAATAACTCTACTTTTCGAACTATGTGAGCTTTGCAGAACATCCTGCCCTCTTTACCCCGCCAGTTCGAGTCATTTTAGTACCATGTTCTTGAGCTGTTCCGGCCACCGTAACGCTTCAAAACGCCCCACTGGAATTTTCCCTTTCTGTGTTAAAGAAGCTTCTTTGGCCACTAGAAATAAAACAGGCCCTTTGCTCGGTGCCCTCCTCTTTGGACTCCTCTTCCTAACGCAGCCCTTTCCTCCAAGTCTCCTGAGCGTAAGTCTTTCTGTGCGCTCAGAGTTCCTACTGCAGGTTCTCCTGTCAGCCACTTCCCCAAGCTTTGGGACAGCTTCGTTTAGCACGCATGCGTGTATCCTTAGTGGTCTTAGCTTTTTAGCAAATCTCGAAGCCCTGGCCTCGGCTTCATGGACTCAGAGAGGTCGATAATTTTTCATTAGCTATGTGTCTTCCTACAGTTCCAGGCCTGGACACCAGCTGAGAGATATCTGGACTGGAGAGGTTGTTATGGAGACCCAGAGAGGACAGAAGACTCGCAGAGATTGTTAAACCTTCACCGATAAATTGGGTGGAGGTCTAGCCTGGGTTCAACCCCTTACTGTGCTACTAACTGACTGATCCTGAACAAGTGACATTTCTTTAAGTCTCAATTTCTTCCTTTTTTATAAAACAGGAATTAGGGCGGCACCTGTGGCTCAAGGAGTAGGGTGCCGACCCCATATACCGGAGGTGGCGGGTTCAAACCCGGCCCCAGCCAAAAAACTGCAGAAAATAAAAATAAAGTAGGAATTATAAATAGTTCCTCTCCCTCTTTGATCCCACGAGGTTATTGAGAAGACCGAGTAAAATCGCAACGTAAAACAGCAAACTCCGGGCCTCATGCTTGTACGATGCGCTGTTATTAAGAACAATGGGGTCAGCAATGTCTGACTCTCATGGCCACCTGGAAGGGAGAATAGGCTTTGCATTGGGATATTCTAAGTATTTACTTGAAATTTTATTTTTTGAGACAGAGTAACTCCTGGGCTCAAGTGATACTCTTGCCTCAGCCTCACCAGTAGCTGGGATTACAGGAGCCCACCACGATGCCCAGCTATTTTTAGAGAGAGAGGTCTCGAACCCATGAGCTCAGGCAATCCACCCGCCTTGGCCTCCCAGAGTGGTAGAATTACAGGCGTGAGTCACGAGCCAGGTCTAACATTTTATTTAATTAGTTAATTTGGCTCGGTGCCTGTGGCTCAATCGGCTAAGGCGCCAGCCATGTACACCTAAGGTGGTGGGTTCAAATCCCCAGCCCGGGCCCGCCAAACAACAATGATGGCTGCATCCAAGAAATGGCCAGGCGTTGTGGCGGGTGCCTGTGGTCCCAGCTACTTGGGAGGCAGAGGCAGGAGACTCGCTTGAGCCCAGGAGTTGGAGGTTGCTATGAGCTGTGATGCCATGGCACTCTATCCAGGGGGATAGCTTGAGGCTCCGTCTTAAAAAAAAAAAAAAAAGAGGGGTACTGACAGGATAGATTGACAGGGTGCCATATTGGATGAGTATGGATTAGGAAACATGTCATCCAAGGGATGTTTAACTTAGAGGAATAAAGGATGATATAAAAGCCATCTTTAACTATCTAAAGCAATTAAAGGGAAGAAGGAACAGTCCTGTTCTATGTGCTTCAGGGGACAGAACAAAGAGCAACAAAAAAAAGTTTCTGGGAAGCAGATTTCACGTACAAATAAGAAAGACCTTTCACATGACTAGAGTTGTCTTACAACAGAATAATTATTTTTGATGAGCTGAGGGATTCCTATTTTTGGAAGTCCTCAGGACTAGATGACCTCATGTCAGAGAAAATATAACTGAAACTCTCAGCCAATGTGGAAGGTGGAACAAGGCTGCTGTCAAAGTTACAACCAACTCCAAAGTTCCAGCTGACAGTGCTTCAGTTGAAAGGTCTTGACAACTTCTGAGTGCAAATCTTGGTACAGAAGGAAAAGTTATAATTAAACCCTTTTTCTAACATGATAAACTGTGAAATGCATTTCAAACACTATAAAAAGCTTGCTTTTTTTGAGTAATAAATTATTTCCAAGAGTCTATGGGTGTGAAGCTGGGGCCTCCTTTCTCTGGCACAATTTGTTAAAAAAGAATAATAAAAGGGTTAAAAAAAGTCTGCATGAAAAGTAAATCCACTGATCTTAATTAAACAGCTTACTCTGGCAAAACTGGAAGGGAACAGAAATAAGAGAATATTAAATTAATTTCTCAATCACATGAATTCACATGCAGAAATGCAATAAGAATGATAGTACTTCCCAGTATTAAAATAGCAATAGTCCTAATAATAACATCAAAGGTAATCCTATTCACATAGTACTTAGGTGCTCAGCACTATTCTTTTTTTTTTTTTTTTTTTTCAGACGGAGCCTCAAGCTATCCCCCTGGGTAGAGTGCCATGGCATCACAGCTCATAGCAACCTCCAACTCCTGGGCTCAAGCGAGTCTCCTGCCTCCGCCTCCCAAGCAGCTGGGACCACAGGCCCCTGCCACAACGCCCGAACATTTTTTGGTTGCAGCCATCATTGTTGTTTGGTGGGCCCAGGCTGGGGATTCGAACCTGCCACCTTAGGTGTACGTGGCTGGTGCCTTAGCCGATTGAGCCACAGGTGCTGAGCCTCAGCACTATTCTAAGATCTATCTTTACTTATATCTATCTCCTCCTTTTTTTTTTTTTTTTGAGACAGACTCTCACTCTGTCACTCTGGGTAGAGTCCTATGGTGCTACTGTAGCTCATAGCAACTTCAAACTCTTGGGCGAAAGCAATCCTCTTGCCTCAGCCTCCAGAGCAGCTTGGACTACAGGCACCCACCACAATGCCCAGCTAGTTTTTTTATTTTTAGTAGAGACGGGGTTTCATTCTTGCTCAGGCTGGTCTCAAACTCCTAAGCTCAAGCAATCTACCTGCCTCAGCCTTCCAGATGGTAGAATTATAGGTATGAGCTGCTGTGTCCAGCCTGTATCTATCTTCTGTTCTCATGAAAGCCCTGTGAGGAAGGTGCTGTTATTGTTCTCATTTTCCAAAGGAACAAACATGGGCAAAAGTAAGTTGTCCAAGGTAATACAGAAGGTAAGGCCTGGAGTCAAGATTCAGGGTTCTTGTTCTCAGCCAGTATGTAACATAGTGCCTTTCTTTTTTTCCTAAAGAAATCAGAAAGCATTATAACTTCATCTGAGATGACACACCTATGCCACTAAAGTCCTTTGCTTATCTATGCACAAAGATTATTGATTTATTGATTAATTTAATTTTTTCTTTTTTTTTGAGACAGAGCCTCAAGCTATCCCCCTGGGTAGAGTGCCATGGCATCACAGCTCATAGCAACCTCCAACTCCTGGGCTCAAGCGAGTCTCCTGCCTCAACCTCCCAAGTAGCTGGGACCACAGGCGCCCGCCA
>CAUYQV010065382.1:0-22322 GCA_963574575.1 Galagoides demidoff | reverse complement strand
GTGGTCCCAGCTACTTGGGAGGCGGAGGCAGGAGACTCGCTTGAGCCCAGGAGTTGGAGGTTGCTATGAGCTGTGATGCCATGGCACTCTACCCAGGGGGATAGCTTGAGGCTCCGTCTCAAAAAAAAAAAAAAACAAACTTGCTTTGACCTAGAGACAGGACTTATAATAAGTGCTAAGAGTAGATAAAGTAAGAAATCTTCAGGCATTTGGGGTTAATCCAAAATCAACAGGGCAGATTAGCATCCAGGATGGAGTTGCTTTAGCCTCCACACATGACAACATGGATTTAGCATGATTAGGGCCCCCTAAAACGTGCCAGGTCCATGGATGAATGTTTTTTCTTTTCAATTTCAGATGTCACCACTGACTGATTGTGTCACCTTTGACAAACTACTTTCCTTTCCAGGGCCTTGTCAGAGCGCTCCTAGACATGTTTGCTGGCTGCTATAAACAGTATTTCCCCTGGTTTCATCTGCTGTCTTTGTGTCAGATCTGTGGTCAGCAAGCTTCCTGCTTGTAGCTGAGAGTTCCAGACACGTCAGCTTTTCCGAGCTGAGTTTCCCCAAATGTAAAACAGAGACGGTCATCTTCCCCGGGGGAAAGCATTTGCAGGAGGGCCAACCTAGTCAGTGAGCAGCAGCTGCCACTATTGCTACCAACCACAGTTAAGGATAATGCCTGTTAGGACACATGTTGTCCACAGCAAAGAATGTTGTAGCTGAGAGTTCCAGACGTGGCAGCTCTTCTGAAAGGTCCCCGGGTCCACCCAGGCTCCATGTTCTCAGAGATGCAGCCCTACCCTCTGCCCAGTCAAGGGTGGAGGCCAAGTTGGTGGGAAAAGCATCAAAACGGAAAGAAATAACATAGGTAGCCTTTTATTTGTTTTTTGTTTGTTTGTTTGTTTGTTTGTTTGAGACAGAGCCTCAAGTTGTCACCCTGGGTAGAGCGCTGTAGCATCATAGCTCACAGCAACCTCCAATTCCTGGGCTCAAGTGAGTCTCCTGTCTCAGCCTCCCAAGTAGCTGGGACCACAGGCACCCGCTGCAATGCCCGGCTATTTTTTGGTTGCAGCCATCATTGTTGTTTGGCGAGCCCGGGCTGGATTTGAACCCGCCACCTTAGGTGTACGTGGTTGGCGCCTTAGCCACTTGAGCCACAGGCGCTGAGCCTTATTTGTTAAAGATACAAATTCATGGGTGGTGCCTGTGGCTCAGTGAGTAGGGAGGCCAGCTCCAAATACCAAGGGTGGTGGGTTCAATCCCGGCCCTGGCCACCTGTAGTCCCAGCTACCCAGGAGGCTGAGGCAAGAGAATCCCCTAAACCCAGAAGTTGGAGGTTGCTGTGAGCTGTGTGACGCTACAGCACATTACTGAGGGCAATAAAGTGAGACTCTGTCTCTACAAAAAAAAAAAAAAGATACAAATTCAAATTTAAAAACCATTCTACAAAGAAAACTCTGTGCCTAAGTAGCTTCACTGGTAAAGAAATGATACCAGTGGGAAGGATGGATGAGTATGCTCCTGGGAGCAGAGATAGTAAGTGGACATGAATTATGCTCATACCTACTAAATATTTTGTTTAGTGTGTTGTTTCAATTTCTGTAATTTACTAGACTCAAAACAATTATTTTCTCTGAAGGAAGTATGTGCTCAAGGAGAGAAGGAAGTTTGCAAGCCTGTGAGTTGCCCAAGAGCACATATGGGTCCACAGGTGGGTCCATGGGGGAGGGGACTGTATTTTTATCTTTTCGGTAACTCAGTGGTTTTGAGTCCAGGCCTCTGGGGAATCCCGACTCCCACTCGTCACCATCAGAGTCAACTATACTTCTAGGTTTAAAGGAGGCTCTTCCCCTTTTACTGATTACCAAGGAAAAGCATCAAGGGAATTATTTCCTCTTTCTTCCTTCTCCATAAAAACAGTAATGCAGGCCACGTCCAGTGGCTCACACCTATAATCCTAACACCCTGAGAGGCCGAGGCAGGTGGACTGCCTGAGCTCATAGGTTTGAGATCAGCCTGAGCCAGAGCAAGACCTGGTCTCTAAAAATAGCCAGGTGTTGTGGCAGGTGCCTATAGTCCCAGCTACTAGGGAGGCTGAGGCAAGAGAATTGATTGAGCCCAAGAGTTTGAGGTTGCTGAGAGCTATGTTGTCAAGGCATCCTACCAAGGGTGACAAAGTGAGACTCTGTCTCAAAACAGAAAGAAAGAAAAGGAAAGAAAAAAAATTAGTAAGGCAGAAAGAAAGAATCTAAAGTAAACCTGCATTACTAATATTTTCTCTCTTTTTTTTTTTTTTTGAGTAAGAGTCTCACTTTGTCCCCCTTGGTAGGGTGCCATGACAACATAGCTCTCTGGATCTGGGAGAGAAACCATATCCACAAATCTATATGAAAATATGAATACCTGGAATGCTCCCATTCTTGTTCTCTGGGTTTTTTTCCAACTAGGCAGAAGTGGTGGCTAAAAGGTAATAGGAAGCTGATAAAGAATGTTGCGGGCTCAGCGCCTGTGGCTCAATCGGCTAAGGCACCAGCCACGTACACCTAAGGTGGCAGGTTTGAATCCCCAGCCTGGGCCTGCCAAACAACAATGATGGCTACAACCAAAAAATGGCCGGGCATTGTGGCGGGCGCCTGTGGTCCCAGCTACTTGGGAGGCTGAGGCAGGAGACTTGCTTGAGCCCGGGAGTTGGAGGTTGCTGTGAGCTGTGATGCCATGGCACTCTACCCAGGGGGACAGCTTGAGGCTCTGTCTCAAAAAAAAAAAAAAAAAAAGAATGTTGCGGACACAAAGGAAAGAGAAAATTAAGTGCGATTTTGTACATTCATCTGACAGTTCACTCATCCAAATTTTATAAAATATTATAAAACTGCCGTAGCCACAAAAAGCCAATAGAAAAGAAAATCCCATTAAGACAGTAGGAAGACTTTGTCATTAGAAAGCCCCATAAAATAGCTGGGCGTGGTGGCGGGCACCTGTAGTCCCAGCTACTTGGGAGACTGAGGCAAGAGAATCGCTTCAGCCCAGGAGTTTGAGGTTGCTGTGAGCTGTGATGCCACAGCACTCTACTGAGGGCAACATAGTGAGACTCTGTCTTAAAAAAAAAAATGTCTCACATGGTTATTTACTAAGTCATGTGCTTTTCGTGATTGGGTTTAATCAACTGACAACTTTTCATGATGCCTGTTGTAAAACAGATATGTTGAAGATAGGAAAGTTCTTCCTGCTCTTCTCAAATTTTTTTCTTATCTTTCTTGGCTGACTTTCTTTTCATAATGTTCCTTTTCAGAATTGGACAGAACTCTTTGTGGGTGGTGGTAGTGGGATGGGGGGAGCAGGAGCTGTGAAAATTGTCATCCAACACAATGTCATCCCTTATTACTGAACATTTAGGGTTGTTTTCTATTTTTTATTTAAAACTTAGTTACAAGGCCAGGTGTGGTGTCTCTTGCCTGTAATCCTAGCACTCTGGGAGGCTGAGGCAGGTGGACTGCCTGAGCTCACAGGTTCGAGACCAGTCTAAGCAAGAGTGAGACCCTATTTCTAAAAATAGCCAGGTGTTAGGGTGGGTGCTTTTAGTCCCAGCTACTCAGAAGGCTGAGGCAAGAGAATCACTTAAGTCCAAGTTTGAGGTTGCTATGAGCTAAGATGCCATGATATGCTACCCGGGGTGACAGAGTAAGACCATCTCAAAACAAAAATAATAATAACAAATTATTTTACAATGGAACTTCTATAGTTACCCATGATGGACTAAGAGAACTTTCTTTATTTTACTTATTTCTGAGACAGGGTCTATGCTCTGTCACCCAGGGCTGGAGTACAAATGGCATAATCATAGCTCAATGCAGCCTTGAACTCTTGGGCTTAAGCAATCCTCCTGCCTCAACCTCTTGGGTAGCTGGGGCTACAGACATATGCCACCATGCCCAGCTAAGGAGTAAGAGGATTTTAAAAGCAGAACCACTGGCTCGGCACCTGTGGCTCAGGCGGCTAGGGCGCCAGCCACATATACCTAGGGTGGCAGGTTCGAGGCCCCAGCCCGGGCCCGCCGAACAACAATGATGGCTGCAACCAAAAAGTGGTCGGGTATTGTGACGGGTGCCTGTGGTCCCAGCTGCTTGGGAGGCTGAGGCAGGAGACTCGCTTGAGCCCAGGAGTTGGAGGTTGCTGTGAGCTGTGATGCCATGGCGCGCTACCCAGGGGGACAGCTTGAGGCTCTGTCTCCAAAAAGAAAAAAAAAAGCAGAACCACTGATATATTAGCAGTTTCTAGCAACCCTGGCTGGGCAGTGGGCCAGCTTGGGTGTCAGAACTTTGTAAGGGTTCAGGGTTCGTTCTCCCAAACTTGAAAGGAACAGGGTGTTAGCACAGATGACCCTAAATTGTAATGAGTGATTTGGTTTCACCTTAGGTCCTGCCACAGAGATGAATGTCCTGGCTTACTGCAGCTCTGCCCATTCAGCTTCCTGCTGCCTCTCTTGCTGGTCCTGTTGACTCAGGCCTGGGTTGACCAGCTAGTGTATCTGACAGATCCACCCACCTAGGCCCATGGTCTGGCCCTTCTATTTGGTCTCCACTCCACCAGGAAGTGGCTCTGCGTATTATATTTCAAAGGCTGATCTAAGTTCCCTCACACCTCCATCCTCCTATCCCATCTCTTCCATACATTCTTCCACCGGTCATTCCCCTGGTGCTGGGGGACTCGCCATCCTCACAAGCCCCTGAGGCTGCCTGATTCAGAAATCACGGAAGCAAAAGTGTCTTTTAGAGTGTGCATGAGAATCACTTGGGGCCCCCACTAAAAAATCAGAGTCCCTGGCCAGGCTCAGTGGCTCACACCTATAATCCTAGCACTCTGGGAGGCTGAGGCAGGTGGATTGCTTGAGCTCACCAGTTTGAGACCAGTCTGAGCAAAAGCAAGACTCCGTCTCTACTAAAAATAAAAAAATGAAAGCAAGAGGATCGCTTGAGCCCAAGTTGGATGTTGCTGTGAGCTATGATGCCATGGCACTCTACTCAGGGTGACAGCTTGAGACTCTGTCTCAGAAAAAAAAAAAAAAAATCCGAGTCCCAGGCGCAGTGGCTGTAATCCTAGCACTCTGGGAGGCCAAGGAGGGTAGGTCCCTTAAGCACAGGAATTCAAGACCAGCCTGAGCAAGAGAGAGACCCTGTCTCTACTGAAAAAGAAAAAAAAAAAACTAGCCAGGCATAGTGGTGGGCATCTGTAGTCACAGCTACTTGGGAGGCTGAGACAAGAGGATGGCTCAAGCCCAAGTTTGAGGTTACTGTGAGCTATGGAACTTTAGCCTGGGTGACAGTGTTAGACTCTGTCTCCCCCCTCCCCCCCCGCTTCCAAAAAAAAAGAAAGAAATCAGAGTTCCAGGCTCCAACCTCGCTAAGTCTGCAGTGGAGCCTAGGAACCAGCATTTAACCAAAGCAGGCCTTTCTGAGCCCATGTTTGTGTGTTTTTGCCCACAATAGTCATAGTTACTTCCAAAGACTAAACCAAACTTCCACTAAACCCCTTTGCATATGGACTGACTCCCGACAGAGATACTGGGTGGGTTTGACAAAGACATATAACAACAGTGAGATTTTTCTTTTTTTTTCTCCCACATTCCAAAGTCCCAGCTACCACTTGTTAGGGGCAATCTACCAAATCTCTCTCTTCTGACACAAACTCGCGGAGGAAAAGAGGTTGGTTAAACCAACAAGTCCTCATATGGCGGCGCTGGCCACATACACCGAGGCTGGTGGGTTCCAAACCAGCCCGGGCCAGTTAAAACAACAATGACAAACTGCAACAACAACAAAAATAGCCGGGCGTTGCGGCAGGCACCTGTAGTCCCAGCTACTTGGGAGGCTGAGGCAAGAGAATCACTTGAGCCCAGGAGTTTGAGGTTGCTGTGAGCTATTACTCCATGGCATTCTACCCAGGGCAACAACTTGAGACTCTGTCTCAAAAAAACAAAAACCAACAAGTCATCATGTTGTGCAAAGCTTGTCCAGACCCTGTGAGTTTCTTAGTGTGGTCGAGAAAAAAAGGAAGTTCTCGGAGTGACTCACCACTACCCAGCTCCTAAGCCGCCTCCATCCTCTCTGACTTCATTCTGGAGAATGCAGGGCCACTTGAACAAACTGTTCCTTTGGGCTATGTTTTCTTCTGCCACAGGTGAGCCGTAACTGCCATGCTGAGGCTTGAATCTTCAAACCAAAATACCATGTGGGAAAGGAGCTTTCTGGTGTTCCTTTTCTCTCTTTCAGTTCAGAAGGCCGTACTGGATTGTGGGACAACAAGAGCAGATGGTAAGTTTCATTTATGTCTCTCTTACTAGGGACATCATCATGGAAGTGGTGACAGGGTCCACTGTAAACATGAACACGCGTGAATATGTACCTTAAGCTTCTAGAGCGATGTTTTTCAACCTTTTTTTTTATCTCAGAGCACACTTGAACCTGTAGTTACACTTGCGCAGCACACTCAAATTAGGTTGGTCATAAAAAAGAGTAAAAAATGGAATATATTTACTATGCATTGAACTTCCTTAGAAAATAATTTAATTAATGATCTTTAAAAATTTGGGCACACAGCACACCGGTTGAAGATCACTGCTTTGGGCTCGGCACCTGTGGCTCAATCGGCTAAGGCGCCAGCCACGTACACCCAAGGTGGCGGGTTCGAATCCCCAGCCCGGGCCCGCCAAACGACAATGATGGCTGCAACCAAAAAATGGCCGGGTGTTGTGGTGGGCGCCTGTGGTCCCCGCTGCTTGTGCTTGAGAGGCGGAGGCAGGAGACTCGCTTGAGCCCAGGAGTTGGAGGTTGCTATGAGCTGTGATGCCATGGCACTCTACCCAGGGGGATAGCTTGAGGCTCCGTCTCAAAAAAAAAAAAGAAGATCACTGCTCTGGATGAACAACCAAAGGACAAATTCTTTTCAATTACTGGCTGTTTAAAAGGAAACGATTTTAGGGTGGCGCTGTGGCTCAAAGGAGTGGGACGCCGGCCCCATAAGCTGAAGGTGGTGGGTTTAAACCCAGCCCTGGCCAAAAACTGAAAAAATAAAAAAAAATTTAAAAATAAAATTAAATGATTTTAGAGAGGGAGTTGGAGCCTTTTTACTGAGACTCAGTAACAAAATAGTAAGATTTTTTTTTCTTTTTTTCACTTTTTGTCCATGGCTGGATTTGAACCTGCCACCTCTGGTATATGGGGCTTGTGCCCTACTCACTGAGCCACAGGTGCCACCCAAGATCATTTTTACAATAAATTTTTTTTTTTTTTGAGACAGAGCCTCAAGCTATCCCCCTGGGTAGAGTGCCATGGCATCACAGCTCATAGCAACCTCCAACTCCTGGGCTCAAGCGAGTCTCCTGCCTCAGCCTCCCGAGTAGCTGGGACCACAGGTGCCCGCCACAACGCCCGGCCATTTTTTGGTTGAGCCATCATTGTTGTTTGGCGGGCCCGGGCTGGGGATTCGAACCCGCCACCTTAGGTGTACATGGCTGGCGCCTTAGCCGATTGAGCCATAGGCGCCGAGCCTGGATGGACTTTCCTAAAGCAAGACACCCCTTAGTGAGCCCTTCTCTATGGTCTAAACTACCTACTCTGGACATATCTAGCCTCTATGCTCACTCCATGGGTCACAGCCATTCCTGAGGAGCTGGGGCCCAGTGGCTGCTGTATAGAGCATAGAGTACCTTCTGTCATGAGACAGACTATTAGCCACAACTCTGCAGCACCTTTAGTCTCTCAGACTAATCTGGGGAAAGTGTGTATATGTATGTATACCTTTCTTTTGTCTTCCAGTCCATGAACCAGTTCGAATTGCCTATGACAGACCTCGGGGTCGTCCATTGTCCAAAAAGAAGGTGAGTTTAATTATTTGTAAGCTCTCAAGATATAGTTGGTCAGAATTTTTTTGAGTTTTAAAGGATGCTGCAGCTTGTGGCTAAGTTATACTTGTATTTCAAAATGAGGTGTTAATGTAGAAAACACAACAAGCAGAGATTTTTCCCTTAGGGGATTTTTTAAAATTACTTGGTGTTAGGCTGGGTCCAGTGGCTTATGGCTGTAATCCTAGCACTCTGGGAGGCCAAAGCAGGTGGATTGCTTGAGCTCAGGAGTTGAAGACCAGCCACAGCAAGACTGAGAACCTGTCTCTACTAAAAATAGAAAAATTAGCTAGGCAGTGTGGAGGGTGCCTGTAGTCCCAGCTCCTTGGGAGACTGAGGCAAGAGGATTGCTCAAACCCAAGAATTTGATGCTTCTCAGCCCTTTGGCTAAGATCAAGAATGAGTGAAGAATTTGAGGTTGCTGTGAGCAATGATGACACCACAGCACTCTACCCAGGGCAAGAGTGAGACGGTCTCCAAAAAAAAAAAATATCTTTGACTTTTGTCCAAAACATAAGAGGGTGGTAATTAGTCCATTGAAAAGATAATTGAGGCCTGATGTATGCAATAGGGTTCAAGAAATAAACAAGTTAATGTCTTAGTTATTAAGAAGTTCAAGCCTAGGGGACTGTAGTTGTGGTTAAGAGAGTGTACTAATAAGCAGAGAATGGCGTGTGTTCATTCATTGGTCAGCACTTCCTATGTGCCAGGTCTTAATTGCCCACAAGGAGGCAGCAATGAGCTGGACTCAGACAGAGAATAAGGTGACTCAGTAGGGGTGCTGTGGGCAAGGAAAAGGAGATCAAGGGCAGGGGGAAGAAGTTGGTAGAGATGTTGCTGAGGCCAGGGAAGGTCTGTCTGGCAGGTGATACTGGCATAGGCCTGGAAGAGGGAAGGAGGAGCTATGTGGAGATCT
Source organism: Galagoides demidoff (assembly GCA_963574575.1). Taxonomy (NCBI): domain Eukaryota; kingdom Metazoa; phylum Chordata; class Mammalia; order Primates; family Galagidae; genus Galagoides; species Galagoides demidoff. The sequence continues at coordinate 13,507 of CAUYQV010065382.1, read as the reverse complement.
CGGGAGAGCAAGGCCTGGGCAGAGGCCCAGGGCAGCAAGAGGCACTTGTGACAAGAGTGGAATTGGGGGAACAAGGGCATAGGCCACATAAGGACTAGACAGAAATCAACCCCCTTGGCTTGGCACCTGTAGCACAGTAGTTATAGTGCCAGCCACATTTACCAAGGGTGGCAAGTTTATATCTGGCCCAGAGCAGCTAAACAACAATGACAACTGCAACGAAAAATGGTCGGGCCTTGTGGCAGGCGCCTGTAGTCCCAGCTACGTAGGAGGCTGCGGCAAGAGAATTGCTTAGGAAGGTCTTCAGGGACTCGTGGCAGAGGTTTGGGCAGAAGATGTGGTTACTCTGGTAAAGGATAGCTGTGAGGTAGGGGCCTAGGGAGAGCAGGGGACCTGGAGGAAGCTCAGACTTAAGGCATTTAGACCAGGGCATACAGAGGCAATAAAAAAGGCTGAAGGTGGAATCTGTGGAACTCACCACAGAGCTGAGGTTGGAAGGGCGAACACCAGGAGTCTAGGTGGCCCAGCCAGGGTCATTGGCCTAAGCAGTTAGGAGAATAGAGCTTCAGTTTGTTAAAATGAGGGCAGGTCATTTGGAAGGGACAGGTGCACTCCAAATGACCAGGGACACACGTTGGGGGCAGTTGGGGCTGTGTGATATCACCTGAGATACCTATGGAAAGACTTTTGGTCAGGGAGAAGGGCAGGAAGCCAGATGAGGTTTCTCTGCTAGTATAAGGTGACCAGATTTTAACATTGGTAAAGCGGGACACCATTGACCGGGGGTAGGGGTGGGGTTCTTAATTAATAATTTGGTCTATATGGAGCAACAAAAATTTTCATAGAATGCAAAAATAGTATTGTAATATATTTTTTTAAATTTCAACATAAGTACAATTTACAAATATAATACATTAAAAAAAATTATGTATAGTATTATTCTTTGGCATATTTCTCATTCGAGTGAATTTTTTTTAGTAGATTGCTGTCATTGTTTAAAAGGTCATGAAATTTTTCACAAGAATTTGTTAAATTATATTTCACACATAAAATGGCTTTCAAAGTCTCAACACTTAATTGTGATTTTTCTTTTTTTTTTTCTTTTTTGAGACGGAGCCTCAAGCTATCCCCCTGGGTAGAGTGCCATGGCATCACAGCTCATAGAAACCTCCAACTCCTGGGCTCAAGCGAGTCTCCTGCGTCCGCCTCCCAAGTAGCTGGGACCACAGGTGCCCGCCACAACACCCGGCCATTTTTCCATTTTTTGGTTGTAGCCATCATTGTTGTTTGGCGGGCCCGGGCTGGGGATTCGAACCCGCCACCTTAGGTGTACGTGCCTGGCACTTTAGCCGATTGAGCCACAGGCACCGAGCTGATACATTTTAAAATAGCTATGCTTTAAAAAAAAAAAGCTATGCTTAGTGAAAAATGTTTAGGAGCAAAGAGGAATGACCTACTAATACATAAAACAATATGAGTAAAAATCAAAAGAAGTATGCCAAATAATCAATAGTGCATATTGTATCATTTTATTTATATAAAACTTTTGAAATTCCAATTCAGCTATAGTAACTAAAACACATCCCTGGTTGCTTCAGGGAGGAAAAGGAGGAAGGGTTTAAATACGAGCATGAGGAAACTTTCAGGACTGTTTATTGTTTCTATTATTTTATGATGATGATTTTATGGCTGTATACATATGTCAAAAACTTTTCAAGGTGTACACATTAAATGTGTTCATTTCTCTGTAAATAAAATTTAAAAATTGGAGAATATTTATTGAGCAGTTTTCCCGATGTACAATGAAGATATCATCTCACGCTTACAAACTGCCCATTCAACATCCTAGATATTGTTGGTATAATTCAAAATTTTATGCCTAGTTTATTAATAAATATTTCAATGAAAAATGAGTATTTGATATACACATAGATAAGAATGATTATTTACATTTTTGTTTTTAACTTAAGATTTATTTAGACTAAATTTGCTACTTAACTTGTTTAAATAGTCACTGCCATTGTAATAGCACTTTCTCAGGGACAGTTTGAGCAATTTTTTGAGGAAGAATATATGGATGGCTCAGTTCTTCTATGCTGCCCATTTAAAAGTACAGTACCTTTGAGGCTGGGCATGGTGGCTCATGCCTATAATCCCAGCACTTTGGAAGGCTGGGGCAGGGGAATCATTGGTGGCCAGGTATTCGAGACCAGGTTCGGCAATAAGATCCTATCTCCACAATAAATTGATTAGCTGGGCACGATGGGCAACAGTCACTATCTCTAAAATTTATATATATATATATGTTTATATACACACACACACACACATATATATATATATGTTTTTTAATTGTGTTATTCATGATGACTACTTGCTCTAGTCACAAGCATTTTCTCTCTAAGCCCCATGGATGGTGTTAACATCTAACACTAATGTTCAAGACCACCAGGTTGAAGTTGCCCCTCCTTTACAACCTAGGCTTGAGAGTCAACATCTCCTCTGCTGCATTCTCCTGGTTACACGAAAGTCACCAGCTTGCCATTTTCAAAAGAAGGGGGATCAGACTCTGCCCCTGATGGCAGGAGCTGGTGGTGAATCACTCCAGACAAGCCTATGAAATGGGAGATGCAGCCAACTTTGGCAAATGTCATCTGCCAAAATGTCTTTGTTTTTTAATCAAATATTGGAGCAAGTTATCTCTATTTATTTTATAACCTTCCTTAGAATTCAGAAACAACTTTGTTTTATCACTTTGGGCAAATATCTGTCTAAAGGTAAATGAATAGAGAAAAACAAATCCATGCTGATCTGAGGACGCTATGTAATTTAAGAGGGATCTCAACATCTGATGGTGTCGGAACTCTATTCTCTCATAGACCAGGTTCACCAGCCTATTTTGGCTTTGAACTGGTGCAAAAAAGTTGCTCCAACTGTCCCCGAGAAAGTGCTATTATGATGGCAGTGACTATTAAATGAGTTAAGTAGCAAATTTAGTTTAACAAATATTAAGTTAAAAAGAAAAATGCAAATAATCATTCTTATCTATGTGTATATCAAATACTCATTTTTCATTGAGATATTTATTAATAAACTAGGCATAAAACTTTGAAATATACCAACAAAATCTAGGCTAGTGAACCTGGTCTATGAGAGAATCGAGTTCCAACACCATCAGATGTTGAGACCCCTCTTAAATTACAAAACCTCACTAGCCTATTTTGACTTTGATTCACTTCCTATGTCCCTGCTTCAGTGCAATGTTGTCAGTCCTGCCCTGAACTTTTCTGATATTCCTTCTTTGGTGACAATTTGAGCAATTAATTAATCTCAGTTTCTAGTAGTTAATACTTTATTAGAACTTAACTAACTTTTCCCCCCAGTTTTAACTTAAAGTGATTTCGCCTGGACAGATCCAAACAAATCAGATGCTGAGGCTGCTTTTTAGTTGTGCAAAGATCAAGCCAGCCAGGCAGTCAGACCCAGCACTTCCTCCATTGTTCAGAGATTTCACTCTGTTCCAAGGTCCTCTCCTTCAAAGGAGGAGATTTAACAAAATAGCCCTGTAAATAATAATGCTAGATCTACTGGGAAGGACCGCGTCTATTGCTCACTGGAGCAGGAAAAAGTTCTTTCTCTTTTTTATAATTCATTGTTCACACACTTGTCAAAGGATGGGGTCCTGGAGGGGGAACAGTTAAAAGAAAAATAATAGACGTATTTTCTAGAATTCAAAATTAAGCTGGAGCTATTACTTTTTGTATATTGTGGACTAAGTGTGTGAGAATTTTACTACCCTTGTGTGGTTAAGTTCTCCACACATGTACAGCTTCAAAATCTTTTTCTCTCTGCAAAACTATGCTCTGGTAAAATTTGAACAAAATTGCTGTGGTGAAGAATGCACCATTATTCCGCTTAAGGTTTAATATGAATAAATCTGACAATCAGATGTCTAACAATGACTCCTAATTCCTTTCTATTCTTTCCTAGTTTTCCTTGGAATTCATCTTCTTATTTTCTCCTGACAAAGTTAAGGCAAATTCAACTCGATTGAGTAAAATTTATTAAGCATCTGCTCTGCTGTGCAAAGTAAGCTGGGCTGGATACTGTGGCGATCAGAAGAAAAGTGTAAAGTACAATATAAACCCTGCCTTTAGGAACTCATAGTTTGGCTGGAACAATCGGACCAGTGGGCATCAATTACTTAAGAATCTGTACAGTTTCTGGCATAGTGAAGGTACTTATAAATGGGTGGGTTAGATTAAACAACAACGAAGCATAATTTAAGGCTAAACGCAAAAGCGCGTGATACAGACGTAGGATTTCAGAGAAAGCAAGATGTGAAAGTAGGCTGACGTTTTGGCAGGTCACAAAAAGATTGCAGCTGAGATGGGGCAGGTTTTTTGTGGGGGGTGGTTGTTTTGTTTTGTTTTTAGAAACCGGGTTTTGCTCCCAGTCTGGGGTGTGGTGGCACAATCACAGCTCATTGCTCACCATAGACTCAAACTCCGGGGTCAAGTGATCCTCCTACCTCAGCCTCCCAAGTAGTGGGGACTATAGGTATGTGCCTTCATGCCACGCTAATTTTTCTTGTTTATTTACTTATTTTTATTTTATTTTTTCTGTGTGTGTATAGGGGCAGATAATAGCAGTCCTCATGAAAATTTTAAACTTAGATCTGAGGACATGGAGACCCCATACGGGTTTTTATTAGCAGAGCCATATTTTTGAATCTAAGCTTGCAGCGCACCTGGGACAGACTGAGAGAAATAGGTAGAAAGATCTGAATATAGAAATATATGAATTGGATAATGGTAACTTGAAGATTATGGTCACAGCCTGGGAGAGAAGGAGGAAGCCAACTGCAGAAAACATGCAACCTCACAGATGATGAAGGAGAAGGAAAAAAGTTTGATTTGATTTACAAGTTGAAGACTCAAGAGAATACACATCCACTGACAGAAAAAAAAATAGAACGCAGAACGCTGTAAACATGATTTTATTGGACAGCACCTGTGGCTCAAAAGGGTACGGCACTGGCCCCATATGCCAGAGGTGGAGGGTTCAAACCCAGTCCTGGCCAAAAAAAACAACAACACATTTTATTGTGGATTTGAGATTGAGTTTATCTTGCCAGAGTCAGGATGACACAGTTTTTTAGAGAGAGTGGCTCAGACCCCAGCCGGTGATCCTCTGGTGGTAGGGTTAGATTCTTGAAAACACTTGGGCTGCCTTTTGTCACTTCATCAGCGTCCTTGACTGTTCCCTCATTTTCCTGTGTTTCATAGAAAAGAATCTTAGAATTAGCTCCTCAGAATTTTTCATCTTTTTTGGTTTCAGGGTGGATTATCTCAATGAGAGGAGCATTTATGAATTTAGATGGCTCGTTCTCACCTCTTCCTGTGGCAGCTATACTCTGACTCCTTCCAATGGTGGCCTCACCTCACCCCTGGGAGCTCTCACTTTTAGATTTCTGGCCACTTTCTGGGCTAAAATTTGCTTCCTTCAGCCCAGTGCACTTGGATCATGAGATCTGAGATAAAAGCATGTTCCTCATAAAAAGAATATGAACAATGACTGAGATTGAGCTACGTGTATGTGGGTGAGTGTGTGTGTTTGTTGGAGAAAAAATAGAATCAGTAAAAGACACAGACAAGAAATGGTCAAAAAAATTGAGAAAAGTATATGAGGAAAAATTGTGAGGCCAGAGATTTTTTTTTCTTTTAGGCAAAGGAACAAAATAGAGAAAAGAAGACTATGTACTGAGAACAAGGGTTGATATTTATTAAGGTGAGGGCTGATTTTTCTGAACTCAGTTTTATTATAATGACATTCCTACATGCTTAATTCCAGCTGCATTTAAAATGATATTACCAAAATAGTGGGCCAATATATAGTTTGGCGAATGGGGAGGCGATCTGGATCCCTGGAACTAGGTTATGACAAAGAGCCAGAGAGTTGCCGAAGCTCCTGAGTTAATACAGGAAATCCACAGTATTGTTTTTGCCAGGTAAAGTAAATTGCTTCTCTTGTCTTGAAGTAATTTGTTTAGAGAAAAATAGTTTGCCATATCTAATAGTGGTGTACCATGTTTCCAGTGGAAGATCATATCTTGAATAACTGTGTGAATGGCAAAGCCACTTGAAAACATTTATGATAGTTTACATAATTCTATAAGGTCCACCTATTTTTGCATAGCCCACATAGGTGAGTTAAATGGGAAAGTGAAAGAGATATCTTGTGCTTAGTCCTTCAAATTTGATAATGACAGTAATCTCTGGAATATTATTTGTGGCTTTCTACCTTCAAAGGGAGGAGCTATTCCAACCACATTCATTTCTGGCTTCCTACCCATAGTCCTTACTCCAAAGAGCTAGGGACGGTGTACTTTCTGTTGTCGAGTGTAGAGTCTGCATTCAGAAACTAGTCATCTAAAGCATAGATGGACTCTGACGTTTGCATTTCTTCCTCCATGTCACAACAAAGAGTCTTCTCAACTCCAGTTAACTCAGGACAGGCCTTTACCCTCCATCAGCTTCCACTCTGACTACAGACCACACCAACTTGAGATTAATGGGTGCTTGTGTTAGCTCTGGGTCAGTCCAATGACTTCTTAAGAATCTGGGTATTTCTCTTTCCCCAATGAATAGCCACACTAGGAAATGAGTTCAGGTGTCTTCAGGGGAACTCAAGAAAGTTTTATTCAACTTTCTTGTGGAAGAATGGCAGAAAGTATAATTGAGCATACCTGGTCCTCTTTTAATTGAAAGGGCTTGTATCTGTGAACTGGCTTCAGTCTGAGAACTGAATGAGAAGTTGTAATTATTGATTGTATTGGTTAAATCAGAACTCTATTTGAAAGGATAAAAGTTTAAAATATGATTTCTTACATTATAGACAGTCCAAACATGGTAGAAACTCTGCAAGTTGACCACCTAAGGGACTGTAACAAACTGGTCAACATATGGAGGTGGTCATCATAAGGAACTAGGCCTCCTGTACTAACAGGTACATGTGATGCACGTCCTGTCTATGAAAATTAGGTCAAGTCAAGGAGGGGGCCCACATAGGGAGGTGGTCAACAGCAAAGGTTCTACTGTATCTATAGTTATTATAAGAACATCATAGTCCATCAGCTATTACCAATGATGTTAATGGGTCAAGCTGCCCATTCTAGTAACTACCCACAAGTGTCCCTTAAGACTGGAAGTTGGGGAACCCATTTCAAAGGATCATCTCTCAACATCGTCAATGGCCTGAACTTTTCACATGTGTTGGTTCTTTTCTTATCTGAATGTTTCTCAATGCATTGGTAATGGCAGTGTTCTCTGGGCACTCCTTTGGAGCAGTGTTAGTAGGTGAGTGGGTAACTATATATAAGAAATATATATACACACACACATATATACATACATACACACACATATGTGAATGAAATGACTGCTAGCTGGGAGCTCCTGGATAGCATCAGGACAGGCCTGGTAGCTAAGAGACCCAACCACGTGTCTAGAGCAGCGGTTCTCAACCTGTGGGTTGTGACCCACAGGAACTGTTTTAAAGGGTCATGGCATTAGGAAGGTTGAGAACCACTGGTCTAGAGGGTTGGAACTTTCAGTACCACCTAACCACAACCTCCAAGGAGGGAAGCAGGGCTAAAGGTTTAGATAATCGCCAAGGGCCAATGATTTAAACAATCATATCTATGTAATGAAGCCTCCAAAAACAATGAGTTCAAAGAGCTTCCAGATTGCTAACCAGTGCAGGTGCCTGGGGGGCTGCATAGCCAGAGAGAGCACAGAGCTCTGGATCCTGTCCCCACACCTTGCCTTACTCACCTTCCATCTTGCTGGTCTTCTATATCCTTTGTAATATAATCTATAATGAATAGGTAAATAGAATAAGGTGTTTCTCCCTGAGTTCTGTGAGTTGTCTTAGCAAATTAATTGGAAGCAGGGAAGGGGTTGTGGGAAACCCTTGAGTTATAGTCAGCTATGGCTGGACAGTAGCATGGTCACAACCTGGGGCTTCTTTGGATTGGCATCTGAAGTAGGGATGGTCTTGTGGGACTAAGCCCCTATACTGTAGGATCTGGTGCTAACTCCAGGTAGACAGTATCATTATTGAATTAAACGGTAGAATCCCCAATTGGTGTCCACTCGAGAACTGCTTGGTTGTGTGTGTGGAGAAATCCTCACAAAAATTGGTGACCAGAGTAAACAGTTCTGTGGGGTGTGAGAACTGAAAAAAGTGTATTTTTAAAATGACTTCTCATGATAAATTCACTCCAAAGACATGAAAAATTCACCTCAAGTTCCTGTTCCCCTAAACCTTTAAATTCTTTCATCTATACTATACTGAAGATATTCTGGCATTTCAACCTTATTTAATTTCCATACATAAAGATATAGAACAATTACAAATACATAAATGAACAAGGTAACACATAAATTGGAGGGTAAGGTTTGTGGGTGGAAGGGACAAAGGGAACTGGAGGCAGGGAAGTTTCACTTCTAAATGTGATGCTTCATGCTTTAAAAATAGAAATTTCTAAAATAAGGCAAGATATTAACATTCTTTGGATCGTAGTGTTATTAGCACGAATGTTTCTTTATTCTATTTTCAAGTATTTTCATAATATTTCATATTGAAATATTTAAATTTTTTAAATAATTGAGATGAAACTAGCACTGTAACTAAATGTGTTTTTAGTACACGTCACATTGCAAGCAAAAAACTTCTGAAGCCAGAAAAAGTGATTTTTAAAATAAAGCCCTTCAAAATAATTGATTTGAAAAAAATCTTCTAAGACAAGGGCAAAAAAGAATGAATAAATGAGATTTGTTTCCTATTTCACTTTCTTATAAAGAGATGCTAATTATGCACGTTTCTTTGACTAGTTAATTGTATCAGTCCTGCCATTATGATGCTTTTATTCTTTGCTTCTCGGAGAGTCACCGATTTCTTTAGGGATGTTTCTCTCCTCTTTTATATTAAAAGTTAGGAGAGGAAGAAGTGAAATCAGTGAAAAACTTAAATCTGACACCACACATATCTCAGTAAAAATGAACTCACACAGTGTGTTTATACACTTTTCATTTATGGAGAGTTTCTCAAGGTGAAAAAGTCATTTAGAATTGGCTACTGTGATTACTCTATGGTCTGAGCACTCCCCCAAATTGACACATAGAAACTTAATTGCCAGTGTAATAATATATAAGATTAAGAGGTAAGACCTTTAGAAGGTGACTAAGTTATGAGAGCAGAATCCTCAGAGTAGAGACTCGTAACCTTATGAAAGAGCTGGAAGAAACTAGTGTGGTTCCTTTTGCTCATCCACCTTTGGCCACTTGAGGACACAACATCAAAGGCACCATCTTGAGAGCAGAGTGCAGCCCTCACCAGACACTGAACCTGACAGACACTGACTTTGAACTTCACAGCTTCCAGAACTGTAAGACACAAATTTCTGTTATTTATAAATTACCCCATCTCAGGTATTTTATTTTAGAAGCACAAACAGACAAATTAGTATTGTTCCTTTCAGTGATTTCAATAGAGAAAAATTAGAGTAGAAATTGATGTCTCAAATACTAGCTACCCTGATTCAGATTCTACAGATATTCTCTGAAGTTTTCATTTAAAGAACTCACAATAAAATTTATCCAAAAGAAAACAAAGATTTTTACAATCACTTAGAAAAGTAAGCCATAAGAATAGCCCAATAGGTTTTGTGGAGGTATAAAAACACTTAGGTAGAAATGTGCACTTTGGGGTAAGATGTACTGAGGTTATACAGTTGCTGTGCACTTCGAGAGAGGTATTTAGGGTGACCTGAGTTTACATTTATGTATTCTGGCTTCAAACTGAACCACTCGCCTCCATCCTCCTATCTCATCAATACACAAATAGCGAAATAAAGAGCCAGAGTTGGCCTGTGTGATTGTTCTACAACTTTGTAATCTAAAAGGGCTTTTTACATGCTTTGTTTTATTTAACCCTCCCATCCATCTGTGAGCTGGGCAGAACTTCATCCTAAAGATGTGGACCTTGAGGCTCAAAAGACCAGGTGAATTTCTAGGATCTCGTAGCCAGACAGTACCTTTATACCTCAATGCCTCTTTATTCTCTCTACTTTCTATCTCTTCTCTTGCTCTTGACCTTACCATTTCAGAGAGATTGTGGAGGGCTTAAAATAACCCACTTTGAGAATACTTTACCAAGCTCATAATGAATTGAAACTGACCTCTAGGGGTCATGTTTCATTATCAGTAATACCATTCGAGGTAGATAGTTCTCTGACCAAAATAGCTGACGGTGGAAGATGTTAACCACACACAGATCCACCCCACAAGACCTCGTTTCTGTGCGGAGAGATGATACCAATTCCATCCTCTCCAAATGCACTTACAGATTTGATTTGATTTTCTTAGAGGTAAAGCAATAAAGAGTGTTGGAGGGGGGCGTTTATGATACTTACATAGCATTTTCTCACATGCTGATGAGTTTGTTATATATTGCTTACTCACATATTACTCTAAAACTTAGTAACTTCAAATGAAAACATTTATTAGGCAAGGTTCAGGGTCTTGAGTGAGGGTGTAAGCAAGACAGTGGATGAGGATGTTATCATACGGAGGTTCAACTGGGGCTGGAAGATCCACCTGTGGGTTGATTTACTCAGATAAACCGGTGGATAAGTGGATGCCAACTGTTGGTTTCGACTCTGTTGCTCTCTACATGGGTCCCTCACTGCACAGCAGCTGGTCACCTTGGAGCATGTGACCCATACAGAGCATGAGAAGGTAGGAAAGAGTACTCAGGATGGAAGCTATAGTCTTTTAAAGTGATTTGCCATCACTACTACCACATTCCATTAGAAGAAGTCATTAAATGTAGCCCACACACAGGAGAAGGGGAATCAAGCTCCACTTCTCAGAAGGAGGAGTACCAAAGGTGTTGTGCACATAGCTTTAAACCCTTCTCTGACTGATTCTCAGCTTTTGCAGTAGAAAGCTCATGAAATAAATGTGTTTCCTTTCCCATACTGGTTCATGTACTAGTGAAACTGACAAAGGCTAGTAGGCACTTTCTTGCTATTTCTCATCCTTTGCTGATTCCTTCTGGCCCCTTTGCTGCCCCAGAATGCCGGACAGTCCCGCTGCTCAGGGCCTCTGCTTCATGTTCACTTTCCCCAATACCGTTCTTTATATTCCACCCCCATAATTCTAGTGCTTCTAGCTCCAGCTCTGACCAGCCCTTGCAATTCCAGTTTTATATATCCAGCTGCTCCTTGGCATTGCCACATAAATCACATGAATTTAAAATGAAGCACGGCTGAAATAGAACTCATGATTCACCCCTCCTCTGGCCCAGCGTCCCCTTCCTTAGTAAATCCGCTCTCTGGTTTAAATGCTTCCTTATCCCTTATCTAATCCCTGTGCAAGTCCTGTAGGCACTTCCTTTAATACTCTACCTAAATATACCAAACGTTCACCACTTCCTCTGCTATCACTCTAGTCCAAATCACCTCCAGGTGTGTTTCTCACCTGGAGCCCTGTCATAGCCTCCGAGGAGAATCCTGACTTCTTCTCCGGTCCTGTAAGTTTTCACCACTACAACCATGGTGCCAATTTGAACTGGAAATTGATTCCCATCACTCTTCCATTTAAAACTCTGTATGGCTCTTTATTTCAGTGAGAATAATAAAACCAAACTTTTTGCACTGACTTAGAATTTTTTACATATTCTTGTCTCTGCCACACTGGTCTGTACCATACATGAGGTATATTACTACAAAAATGTGTGTACATGCATGTCTGTGTTTGTGTGTATATGTGTCTTGACATGCACGCTGTGTGCATCGATGTGTCAGTGTGTCTGGGAATGTGTGTGTCTGAGTGTGTGTGTTGAGTATACACCTGTGTGTGCCTCTGTGTGTGTGTGTGTCTGTAATAGCCTGTGTGTACAGCCATCCTGTTAGGCAGATTAGCCAGCTCCCTTGAGAATTCTCAGGGACCACAGATATATTCTCTCTCAATATTTATATTTCTATAGAGATTGATTAAGTTTAAATGGTCTCTTGTCAATTGAAAATACCCTGGGAGTTGCGTAGTCGTTTGTATGCTCGCATGCCCTTCCTGGCACTTTCTGACAACAATCAGAGGGAAGAATGACAGGAAGGGTCTCAGAAAAGGAAACAGGGAGGCAGTCGGGTTGTTGGAGGGGCCCCCTGGTTGATGTCACACCCTCGATTATCTCCCTAGATCACAAGAAGCCCCCCTAACCCGCTTACCGCCCCTCTGTCCATTGGAGGGGGCAACAGTGGAGAATGAAAAAAGTCAGTTAGTGTCTGCTGTGGTTTCGTGCTTCAGAGGTTTCCTGGGGCTCTTTAGATTTGAGGTCATCAAAGAACAGTGAAAGGGCAAACTTGTTCCCAGTACACACAGTGACCCCTCGGTGAACACAACAGAGGACAGCAAAGAAGTACACTCGGAGTGGGGTCCTATTTCAGGCACTGTCACACACAGCCTCAAAGTACCACCTGCGGAGAGGCGTCGCTGGGCCAGGAGGAAGGGACGCTCCTCACCGCAGGGGGCGCTGCATGCCAGGTCTCCGCAGCCCTTTCTCAGACTTCGCTGTGTACTTCTCCCCTTTCTTGCAATGGCATCCTTTCCTTTTCTAGCTACTAGATCTTTCTCATCAAGATTTGAACACGCCTGTTTATAATCTCATTCAATGGAGAAAATAAAATATCCAACTCCTTGCACCCCAGACTTCCCTTTAGACATCTGCTTTTGTAGAAGGGCAGTTCAAGGATGTTTACTGCACCCCAGGTCTGTAATCCAGGCTGCATTCTGTGTCCACATCACATCATGTGCTTTTTTCTTTTCTTTCCTTTTCTTCTTCTTCTTCTTTTCTTTTTTTCTGAGACAGAGCCTCCCTTTGTTACCCTTGGTAGAGTGCCACAGCGTCGTAGAGCAGAGCAACCTCAAACTCCTGGGCTCAAGGGAAACTCTTGCCTTAGCCTCCTTAATAGCTGGGACTACAGGCAGCCCTGTAGAGACGGGGTCTCACTCTTGCTCAGGCTGGTCTCAAACTCCTGAGCTCAGGCAATCTACCTGCCTCGGCCGCCCAGAGCACTGGGATCACCGTGTGAGCCACCGGCCCTGCCTTACATCATGAGCTTTTGCAGTTGAATGATGACCACTTCGGCGCCATATCCCTCCCAGGCTTTCAGTTCATACCATATGAGACATTCCCACAGCCTTCCGCACGTTCACTCTTCCTCTTTTTTTTTTTTTTTAATTTTATTGAATGGTAACTATGTACATTAACGCACCTCTGGGGTACAGTGTGGGGCCCCCGCATGCAATCCAAAATACTTCCATCAAACTGATCAACACAGCCTTCATGTCATTTTCTCAGTTATAGTTTTAAAACATTCTGATTCTACTCTTAGAGAGTTTCACTTGTACCCCTGTAAGATATACCTCAAAAATGGTCCCTC
>CAUYQV010065377.1:0-16611 GCA_963574575.1 Galagoides demidoff | reverse complement strand
GTCCCAGCTACTTGGGAGGCAGAGGCAGGAGACTCGCTTGAGCCCAGGAGTTGGAGGTTGCTATGAGCTGTGATGCCATGGCACTCTACCCAGGGGGATAGCTTGAGGCTCCGTCTCAAAAAAAAAAAAAAAAAAGAAAGTTATTTCATATGGAACAACTACCATTCTACCAGTGGCAAAATAACAACATTCCTATTTTAAAATATTTTATTATCTTTTAATATTTTCTTTTTAATTTGAAGTTTTTGCGTTTTAGGGACAGGTTATCAGTGTGTCACCGAGGCTGGCGTGCAATGGCATGATCATAGCTCACTGCAGTGTCAAAGTCCTGGGCTAAAGTGATTCTCCTGTGTCAGCTTTTTGAGTTAATGGAATTACAGGTGCAAACCATGACACCTTGCTATTTTTAATTTCTTTTAATTTTCATCTTGTTTAATCAAGAAACATCATAGATTGTGCAATATAGCAAGAGGAGCTGATACTGACCATGAATCTGACTAGAACAGAAACACGTGAACACAGTAAACAGTCTCAGCCCCATTGGCGTTTCTTCAAGTCTTTTATGTGATTTGAAAAATGTCATCATTTAAGAGAGGAGACAAAAGAGCAATAGAAAGACCAGATGTACAGATGGGGAAAGAGGAAACAAGAAAGAGAAAATACAAATTTCTTACAGCGTGATGCTTAGCAAGTGCTGAAATGCTATTCTTACACACACGTACACACATATCTCCTTGTTTCTCCCCACACTTACCACACTTATATGATAGAAAGGTCTTTTGTGGGATGCAGCTACCCCAGCTCCATAGTCATTCATTTATTTATGACAAATCTGAACCCTCAAGATAAGCTATAAGTAGATATTTCGTCCTAGAAAAAGAACAATCAGGAAGAAGACACCATCTTCTCGTTTTCTCAGTGCCTTTGCGGTGATCTTGTTGGTAGATGGCTTGAGTCAGACATTGCTGAGGAAGAGAAATGGAACATATGCAAAGATAATAAAGCACAGTGATTACATTGGACAGATCTAGCCCGTGTTGTGCTGGCAAATGATGGGGTGGGGTGAGAGTAAGGAGCTCTGATTTGTAGAATTTTCCAGTTTCCATAGTGTGAATATATTCACCATGCCCACTTTAAGTTTGTTACATGATGGTAACCATCTCACAAAATTCTTGAAGATTTTGCAGTTAGCTCTCACGAGCTAGTTCAACCAGTGATTAAAGCTGTATGACCATATGTCAAGTCACGTAATCTCCCTGAGCTTCACTTTCCTGTCCTCTTCTGGAAATCACAATCACCATAATTAGTATTATCATATCAGTATGTTATATTATTACTGACACAATAATCCCCAAGATCATCATCATCCCTGCTAGGATTTCTATTATTTCAATCCCACTTACAACTACAGCATCCAGTCCTTATGTCAAAGTCACCCTAAGACTTACACCAAAGTCTCTAAGAAACACTATGGCTTTTCACCTCATGATTAGCAAAATTAGCATAGTCCAATATCAAAATTCAAGAGTATGACGCCTATGACAGATAATCTCCCAGAATATCCCCCATTAAGGTATTTCTCTCCAACTACAGAGGAAGAGATAAGAAAGAAAGTAGGGAATATTCTTGGCTTAAAAAAACCTATCCTTTTTTCCCTGAATATTTTCTGCCTACATCCATCTATCCATCCATCCATCCCTCTCTCCATCTATTAAGTTAGTATTAACTGAGTACTTACTACAGTATGTGTAAGGCTTTGTGCTAGTCACTGAGGAGTTAATGATGGGAAAACAGGAAAAGTCACTGCCCTTGAGGAGTCAATTGCCTAGTGGAGGGAACATGTCTCTCTCCTCCCATCCCTGGCCTAGGTAAGGCTCCTTTGTTATATATTTTCATGTAATTTTCCTCCTTTTCTTCAAAACACTCCTGTGTGTTTGGTGATGGTTTAATGTCTGTGAAAGAAATGATTCCTCTGGAATCTGACAGGTAGGCAAATGTGACAAATGTGCACAGAGATGGGAGAAGGCTAAGAGATAAGCAGCTGGCTATTTGGATCTGGAATTTTAAGAAGTGTCCTAGGTGGGGTTTATAATTTAAGATTCATGAGTATGTAGAGGTGGTAAATGAGCCTCAGGGAAAGGGAAAGATTGCTCAGAAAAAGAAAAGGTAAGAGGGCAAGCCGGGACTGAATCTTGAAAACCGTTTCACAGTTTTTTACGGAATTATTTCATTCTCAGGGAACTGGGCCTTGCTTTTCCACCTACAGTATCTTAAAGGAGATTTTCCTAAACTCTCCATATCAGTAAACACCTGGAGAGATTTTTCTTTGTAGAGATTAATAAGAAAGACTTTAGGGTCAAACTGACCTGGGTTTGAAATTCTGTATTTGTCTCCTTCCAGCTGTGTCACCTTTGAAAAGTTATTTTGACTCAGCCTCTTTAAATGAGATAATTACAGTACTTGTTATAAAGTTTCTGTGAAGATCATTTAAAATTATGCATGTGAAGTACTCAACACAGCATCTGGCAAGTAGTAATTGCTCAATAAATGGAAGCTAACTAAAGAAACCACCTTCACAAGCACACCCACTGACTCCATGGTAGCCAGTAGGCATGAACATAACCAGTTCACCCCCATGTTTTTACCAGTATAATTGAAATCTGGTCACTCTTTGGATGTCACTTATAATCCCACCCAGCCACAGAGTACACAAGTGCTTGGTAGTCAGAAGCGTGCTTTAATTTTGCCACCAAAAACTTGTTTCTCTCATTCTGCTAGCTTATCAGGGTGGCACCTCCGGCCACGTGCTTCTCTGACAACAATAATACTGCTAGTCACTTCATTCCACTCTAATGCTAAGACGTGCAAAGAAAAATAATTTTGGAGTTTTTATTCTGAAACTTTTGAAAATAACAGTGCTGCACTTGCAATTAGCACAGCATTTTCAAAAGTATAATTTTTAACAAAAACATTTTCTATGCATGTATCTGGTGGGAAAAAAATAGAAAATCCTACACTGTACAAATAAGTCACATACCAAATTAATTTATTTTGCTATAGGGGTATCCACACATATTCTGAATGATAGCTTAATCCCTCAATGGACAGAATGTGTTCACAAGAGAAAACTAATGGAGTTGGATTTGGCCTATAAATGTAGAAAGTATAGCTGTGCAAATAAAAATGACTATTTGAGCCTTTTAGAAATGAAAATTAAATCTATAACAATAAGCCTTTTCTTTGAGATAAGGTCTTGCTTTGTCACCTGGGCTAGGGTGCTGTGGCATCATCATAGCTCACAGTAGCCTCAAACTCCTGAGCTCAAGCAATCCTCCTGCTTCAGCCTCCTGAGTGACAGGGACTGCAGGTGCCCAAGAATAGGCTTGTAAATCACTCTCTGAGAAGCACAAGGCTACTCAAAATATGGTAAACACAACATTGGAAAGGAATTTCTTCTTCAATAATGGTACCACCATGATCTCAAATTTAACTCCTCCCCTTCTCCTACTCTAAGTCCTACCTAGTCATCTTCATAGATAATGGAGACTTTACATCTTTTGTATTAACCTGGATGGAGCTGAAGCACATTCTTCTTAGTGAAGCATCACAGGAATGGAAAAGCAAGTATCCAATGTACTCAGTACTAATATGAAGCCAGTAGATGATCTGATATACGCCCATCAAATCAATTCAAGATGGTGGGTGGAGGAACAAGGGAGGGGGTAGAAGTGAGGAGGGAGGGGATTGGTGTGCTTCCACTTAATGGGCACAAGGTAAGGGTATGTGGCACACCTCTTGAGTGCAGGACACAATTACAACAGGGACTCTACTTAACAAATGCAAATATTATAACCTTATTGTTTGTACCCTTGCATTAACCTGAAATTAAAAAATATAATAGTTCTTCTACAGTTCCCTCTTCTTTTTTCTACCTCCCTCCATGCTCTCCAGCTTTGTCTGTGCCTTTTCACTTCACTTAGTCTTACTGAAATGTTCTCTTTTAACACGTATTTCTTCTCATCACCTCTTTCTTTCCTTCTATAATATAAAACTATGATCAAATAAATCCATTATGCCTTTCTCTTGTTAACCTGTTTTTTGGTAGGTGGGTGTTAGCCATGACCCTTATGAAAGGGAGCAAAGAGATCACTTCCTATTTGCCCCTACAGTGATTATCTTGGGTCTTCTAGGTCAACATTTCCTTTTTGCCAGATGTGGTGGCTCACATCTGTAATCCTAGCATTCTGGGAGGCGGAGGCCTGTGGATTGCCTGAGCTCACAGGTTCAAGACCAGCCTGAGCAAGAGTGAGAACCCCATCTCTAAAAAGTGTCTGAGTGTTGTGGCAGGTACCTGTAGTCCCAGCTACTCAGGAGGCTTAGGCAAGAGAATCACTTGAGCCCAAGAGTTTGAAGTTGCTGTGAGCTATGAGGCCATGGTGCTCTACCAAGAGCAACAAAGTGAGACTCTGTCTCAAAAAAAAAAAAAATCCTTTTTAAGCACATAATCTAGTGATGTGCCTGACCTGCTTTGTGTTGTAAGTACCTAAATTCACTTTTATTATATGGTTGCCTGCCTATATGTGTTGATGAAATCCTGATCCTAATAGAAGCAGAGTTTGTATCTTCCTGAAGCACTTCCAGAAAATCATTATATGGCTGGCTCAACTAGATGTTCAAGCCCTGCACAATTGGATGCATGAAGGAAACAGAAGTAGTGGATCTCTTACGATGAAACTAGAGTTTTGAGAGTGGGATGTGAAAAACCTACGGCACAAGGGAATAAACCAAATGTGTTAGTTGGATCAGCATTTTGCTGTATCAAATATTTCTGGAAATAAGTGGATAATTGGCTGGGTCTTAGATATATTTTTTAAAGTATCGTTATACAAAGAACTTCATTTTAGAGACACTTTTGATAATGGAATTTAATACCAAGACCAAAATGGGTTTATGACCAATCAAATACTAAAATTTAGCATATTTCTCATTGTATTTGTGACTTGAGTCATTCAATAATACAGAAACGCCATTGGTGCTGTATGCCTGAACTATGTTAGAATTTTACAGCTTTAAGAACATTGCAAACATATAGCAGATTCCCAAAGTTAATTATAGTGGTGTTTCTTAAACCCAGTGAGAAATCTATACAGCTTGTTTCCCAGGGTTAAAATTTAGATATACTATATACATTTGTTATCATCTGAAATTTTTCATATAGCATCTAAACTTGGAGAGACTTTTGTGTCTGTGTGTGAGTGTTAAATTTCTTTAAAATTACTGCTTAGAGTTTTAGACTCCAGAATCCTAAAAGTTACAAATTGTTTTAACCACTCCAATTTATGGAAGGGTGGAGAGAGAAAGAATTTACACAGACATGAATATTGTCTTGTGCTTCGTCACTTTCCCCACTCATACTGATTGATTTGATTTTTACCCACCATTATAATACAATATAAACATATAAACATTTGCCTGGAAGCAATTTTAGTCATTAGAAAAATTTGAAATATGAAGTCAGGTTTTTAAAAATAATTTACGAGGCTGTGTGAAGTGGCTCGCACCTGTAATCTTAGCACTTCAAGAGGCCAAGGTGGGTGGATTCATTGTGCAGGAGTTCCAGACCAGCCCGATCCAGAATGAGACTCATCTCTGCCCAAAATAGAAAAATTAGCCAGGTGTTGTGGCAGGCACCTATAGTCCCAGCTACTCAGAAGACTGAGGCATGGGAATTGCTTGAATCCAGTAGTTTGAGGTTGCTGTGAGGTAGGCTGATGCCACGACACTCTATCCTGGGCAAAAGTGTGAGACCATGTCTCAAAATAAAATACAAAATAAATAAAATAAAATCCAGAGACAAGAGCAATTCACAGGATAGAAATATCGGGACAGTTTCTTGAGGATTGCTTAAAGGGGAGTGATACAGTAAACAGAGAAAGAGCTTAGATTATAAACCTGCAGGCATTCTTCTTTGAGATAAATCCCCCAACACATACACACTTTATGGACATGAATGATAGGAGTCAGATTTTTTCCCTGTTGGTGAAGGAAGTTATAAACAAGCAAGAAGAAGTGGCTAAAATTTTTCATGTGATAATTAGTTAAAACTGAAGCCCTCAGAGTAGTAAGCTCATGTTTAGTTTAATATAGATACCTATGTGGGTCAGTAAACTCACATACATTTCATTGCTTCTCAGCTGAGAGGGTCCAGAAACAATGATACTCCAATAGCAGCAAGCATACCTGCACTCTAGATTTTGGTTTCTATTGCCATTCTCCAATAAAAGGAGGTATGGACTCCTTTAAAAAATGGTTGATTCTAGGGCTGAGATAGAGAATATACAAGGCAAGCTTAAAGTACCTTATAGGAAAAAAGTAAGGAAATGTTCAAAACACAAATAAACAAGCCCACAGTCATGTCAAAGGGACACAGGAACCACCTGAAAGAGTTCTCAAAGGCCGAAGCTGGAGCAATTCGAACAACAAAATCACGCATGAGTAAAAAAAAAAAAAAAAATTTAAAATGGCGGGTATCCCGATGGATTTTAATGTGACAGAGTATACAAATTTTGTTGACATGATTTCAGATTCCACATTGCATCTTACCCGTAAGAAATAATCCCTTGCAAGTTTTGGCGTAATATAAAAAAAAAATCCATCATTATCCGAAAAGGGTAATAAAACACTTCACCCTTTCCGGCCTTGTATCTGTGTGAAGCTAGCCTGTCTTCACAGACTTCAACCAAACCATTTATAGCAACACACTGAATGTAGGAACAGTCATGCAAATGCAGGTGCCTTGGACGAAGCCAGACATGAAAAAGACCCACAAATCTATAGAACAGTGCCACTCGTCCCACCAAATTATTTTTTGCTTTGGGAAATGTTTATTTTAAGGCAATGGACTTGTAATTAAAAATATGTTATTTTGTTAACAGGTAATGGCCTTGTAATTATTACGTCTATAATACATGTTGCAAGTCATCAATACTTCAAAATATTCAGTTTCCGGCTCGGCACCTGTGGCTCAATCAGCTAAGGCGCCAGCCACATACACCTAAGGTGGCGGGTTCGAATCCCCAGCCCGGGCCCGCCAAACAGCAATGATGGCTGCAACCAAAAAAAAAAAAAAATGGCCGGGCGTTGTGGCTGGCGCCGGTGGTCCCAGCTACTTGGGAGGCTGAGGCAGGAGACTCGCTTGAGCCCAGGAGTTGGAGGTTGCTATGAGCTGTGATGCCATGGCACTCTACCCAGGGGGATAGCTTGAGGCTCCGTCTCAAAAAAAAAAAAATATTCAGTTTCCAATGTGGTAAGTAACAATTGATACAACCCACATCAATCAAAGTTCTCTTGAGTTTTTGATAATGTTTAAGAGTGTAAAGTGGTCCTGAGACCAGAAAGTTTAAGAGTAGCTGCACTGCACCAAGATGCTTCCTGCCATGGATGGATGAGGGATATTAAAAAGGGGGCTTGGCTCAGCGCCCGTAGCACAGTGGTTATTGTGCCAGCCACATACACCAAAGTTGGAGAGTTCAAACCCAGCCCAGGCCAGCTAAAAGAATGACAACTGCAACAAAAAATAGCTGGGCGTTGTGGCGGGTGCCTGTAGTCCCAGCTACTTGGGAGGCTGAGGCAAAATAATCGCTTAAGCCCAAGATTTTGAGGTTGCTGTGAACTGTGATGCCACAGTACTCTACTGAGAGTGACATAGTGGGACTCTGTCTCAAAAAATAAATAAAAATAAATTTAAAAAGAAAAGAAAAGAAAAAGGGGCGTTGGGCCAGGTGCAGTGGCTCATGCCTCTAATCCTAGCACTCTGGGTGGCCAGCCGAGGAGGGTGGGTTGATTGAACTCAGGAGTTTGAGACTAGCCTGAGCAAGAGTGAGACCCTGTTTCAACAAAATAAAATAGCTGGGTGCTGTGGCAGGCACCTGTAGTCCCAGCTACTCAGGAGGCTGAGGCAAGAGGATCACTTGAACCCAGGAGGTTGAGGGTGCTTTGAGCTATAGTGCCACAGTACTCTACCCAGGGCAACAAAGTGAGACTCTATCTGTAAACAAACAAACAAACAAACAAACAAACAGGTTGGCTTACTGTTCTACTGCCAAAGCTTCAAAGAAAAGATGTACAGTATTTGTCTCTGGCACTCAGTTGGTGCAAGTCTAACTTATGCACCAGAGGTGCACCTGTGTTCTTCAGCACACACCTTACTCTCCCCAAGGAGCCTCTCCTCTCTACAGTTTATTCAGTCTCTTCCTGCCTGCATAGTATTTCTTACATATTATTTCCTCTTTAAGTAAAGATAACACTTTTTCACTTTACATCACTGCCCCCTCCCACTAAGATCCTCTCTCTCTGTCCCTACACTTCCCACCCCGCTCACATTTGTTAAAGTAACGCAGTCTGATGTTTCTATTTCTTTTATGCTCTCTCAGGCTGCCCAAGAATATGTTTTCCAGCCCCCCAAATTATATGAAAAGTACCCTTTCAGAGATTAGGCAACGCCTTGATATTGACAAATCCTTTGTATTTCATCTCTACTAGTTTCTCTTGACCTCAGTGCAATGTCACATTAAATACTGGTAACATTAGAGGACAATCTCACGCTTGAAAGTGTCTTACCATGCTATTCCAGATGATGCCTATGTCTAAACGAGCACGTTCTGCTTCATTCACTGTCTTCCTCCTCTCTCGCCAATTCCTACCCATCGGCTCTTCTCTTCCTGCAGTTATATTCTAAAAGAGCATCTGTACTCCCATGTCTTCACCTATATTTTATTTTTACAGCCCCTTCCAAATGATCAACTATACTTCATCTCCATTTTAACGTTTTTTCTAGTCCTAAGTGCTCTTATCTCAAAGGTCCTACCTCATCTCACATTAAATATATTAAAATGCAGCCACATTTAAGTATTATGTAAGTTGAGATGAATTTGATTAATTAATATGTTATTTTATACATATTTAAATACTACACGAACTATCTACTGATTTCCATTTGCAGTTTTGAAGTTTTAAAAACTTTTCCAGAATAATTTTAGGTTGGCAAAAATGTTGTAAATAGGGCCGGTGCAGAGGCTCATGCCTATAATCCTAGCACTCTGGGAGGTCAAGGCAGGTGGATTGCCTGAACTCAGGAGTTCAAGACCAACCTGAGCAAGATCAAGACCCTGTCTCAGCCAGGCATTGTGGCAGGCGCCTGTAGTCCCAGCTACTTGGGAGGCTGAAGCAAGAGAATCACTTAAGCCCGAGAGTTTGAGGTTGCTATGAACTGTGATGCCAAGCACTCTACGGAGGATGACATAGTAAGACTCTGTTTCAAAAAAATAAATAAATAAACCCTGTCTCTAAAAACAGAAAAACTAAATGGGAATGGTGGCAGGTGCCTGTAGTCCCAGCTACATGGGAGGCTGAGGCAGAAAGATCTCTTGAGCTCAAGAGTTTCAGGTTGCTGTGAACTATGGCACCAGGGCACTCTACCTAGGGCAACAGAGTAAGACTCTGTCTCAAAAAAAATTTGTAAATATAGTACATAGTTCCTATATATTCCATGTCCATGTTTCTCTTATTGACATCTTACATTAGTATTGTACATTTGTCAGAATTAATGAACAAATATTTATACATTGTTATTACTGAAGTCCATACTTTGTTCACATTTCCTTAGTTTTTACTTAATGTCCTTTTCTGTTCCACAATCCCATCCAGAATAGCACAATAGATTTAGTCATCATGCCTTTTTAGGCTCTTATTTGCTTTAACAGTTTCTCAAACTTGTGTGTTGACTTTTGGAAAATATTGACACACCAAGCTATGCAAATCTTATAGTTATGAACACATTCTGTTATAGAATATCAAAAGTTCACATTCTTTAATATCAGCACTGATCTACAACACATTTGGAGCTAATTTCATATAAGGCGTTAAGTTTTGGTTGAAATTCATTTTTTTTTCTGTAAGAAAAGCTGTGAATGTATTAAATTTATTTAGTTCTAGGAGTTTTTTGCAGAATTCTTTGGGACTTTTGCATAGACAGTCATGTTGTCTGTGAAAAGGAACAATTTTATTTCTTCCTTTCTAATATGTATGCTTTTTATTCTTTTTGTTGACTTATTACATTGACTAGGACAGCCAGCATGATGTTGGCGTGGTAAGAGTGGATATCCTTGACTTATTCCCAATTTGGGAAACTATTCAGTCTTTCATCATTATGTATAATGTTGGCTATATTTTTTTTTATTGAATGCCCTTTATTAGATTAATAAAACTACTCTATATTCCTAGTTTATTGCAAGTTTTTTTTTAAATCATGAATGGTTGCTGAATTTTGTCAATGCTTTCTCTATCATCAATTGGATCATGTGAGGTTTTTCTTCTATAATCTGTAAATATGATGGAAACATGGATTGATTTTCAAATATTGAACTAGCTGTGCATTCCCAGGATAAATCCCACTTGGCTGTGGTATGTTATTTTTACCATACATTGTCATATTCATCTTTTAAATATATTTTTAAGAATGCTGCCCCTTTATATGATAAATATTGGTCTATACTTCTCTTTGCTTATAGTATCATTGTCTGGATTTGGCTACAGGATGCTGGACTCATACAATGAATTAGGAAGGGGTCTGTCCCTTTCTATTTTCTGTAATAGGATGTGTAGAATTAGTTTTATTTTTATTTAAATGTTTGATAAACTTTGCCAGTGAAATTATCTGTGTCTGGATATTTGAAAGACTTTAACTAGGAACTCAATTTATTTACTAATGATAGTATTATTCAGGTTATCTATTTACTCTTGTGAAGGGTTTAATGGTTTGTGTATTTTAAAGAGTTAATTTCATCTAAGTAATCAAATGTATGCCCATGGTCATTTATGACTGCTGTCTCCAACCCCTGCATACCAGTCCTTGGCCTGTTGGAAGCCAGGTCACATAGCAGGAGGTGAGTGGTGGGTGAGTGAGTGAAGCTTTGTCTGTATTTACAACCACTCTCCATGACCAGCATCACCACCTGAGTTCTGCCTCCTGTCAGATCAGTGGTTTCATCAGATTCTCATAGAGATACTCTAAACCATAAACTGCACATGTGAGGGATCTGGATCGCTCATTCCTTATGAGAATCGAATGCCTGATGATCTGTGGTTGAGATGTAATGTACTTGAATCATCCTAAAACCGTCCTTTCCCCGCCCATTCTGTGGAAAAATTATCTTTCATGAAGCTGATCCCTGGTGCCAAAAAGGTTGACAATCACTTATTTATAGTATTCACTTATGGCCCTTATTGTCTTCTTAATGTTAGTGGTGATTACAGTGATATTTCTTCTGTAGTTTTTTTCTTTTCTTTTTCCTTCAAGTCTATGTAAGACAGATTTGCCAATTTTATTTATCTTTTCATAAAAACAGCTTTAGGTTTAATTGTGTTTCTCTATTGTTCCCTATTTTCAATTTCACTGATTTCTATTCTTTATTATTCCCTTCCTTCTGTTTCATTTGAATTTATTTTGTTCTTTTTCTAGTTTCTTAAGTTAAAAATTATTGATTTGAGAACATCCTTTATTTCCAATATAATCACTTAATATAAATTTTCCTCTAAGCATTGCTTTAGGTGTACACCATAAATTTTCTAATTTCCCCTGAGACCACCTCCATATCAGATGAATTATTTAAAAGTGTTATGGTTGAATTTTTCATAATGATTAGTAATTTTCCATTGTCTTCATATTATTGACTTCTGGTTTAATTCCATTGAATTCAGACAACATACTTAATATTATTTCAATTTCTTTAAGGCTGTTAAGGTTGTTTTATGACCCAGGATTTGATCCATCTTAGTGAATGTGGCATTTTTACTAGAAAAGAATGTGTGTATTCTGCTGTCATTTGGTAGAGTGTTCTACAAATGTAAGTTTGACACTCTTGGCTGATGGTGGTGCTCACTTCTTCTATATCTCTATGGATAATAAGTCTATCTATTACTGAGAGAGAGGTGTTTAAGTCTCTAATGACAATTGTGGATTTTCCCATTTCTCCTTTCTGTTCTATTATTTTCAACTCTGTGCATTTTGAAGTCCTGTTGTTACTTGCATACACATTCAGGATTATTGGTGAATTGGCTCTTTTATCATTATGTAATATCATTCTTCATCTTTGGCAATTTACCTTGCCCTGAAATCTATGGTGTCTTATATTTGTGTCACCATTATAGGTTTATTTTGATTAGCTATTGCATGATATATATCTTTTCCCATCCTTTTTTTAATGTTAACTATTTCATTACTTTTGTAGAGGCTTTCTTGTAGACAGCATAGCACTGATTTATTTTTTAAAAACTCCATTCTGACAGAAGAGTGGCAAGATGGCAAATAGAGGCAGCTTTTGCCAGAAGCTCTTGTCCAGTTGGAGAAAAGTTAGACTTAAGTGAACTCAGAGGAGTCGAAACTGGGGAGTTGAGCACAAGGGGAAGAAATCAAAGTGCACGTCATCCCCACTGAGACAAATTGTGAAGGCGAGAAAAAGGAAGAAAGATAATAGAGATCAGGTATGAAGCTACCATACTGAAGGTGCCTGGTGCTAAAGGATACGGAAGACCTCTCCCCAACCAGGTGTGCTTTCTAGTAGTGAGCAGGGAAGAAAGGACCTCCTACCTCACCCCATGTGAGGGAGCTATGACTGGGTTCTCCTGCACCTAGGAATTTCTACATCTGAGTCCCCATCTTGCCTGGTGCAAAAGTGAACAAATATTCTCTCTGCAATTCTGAGCCCACCTCCCACTCTTCCCCCTCTCTGGCTGTCAGATGGGCTGTCTGATGGGCTTCCTCCTACATAGGCCAATGTGTTTGGTGAGTTCTCTGAGGAACCTCTATATTGTATGGGCTACTAAACTGAGCTTCCCCTGATGCAACAGCAAATAGTGGTGTTGCAGTTCTAACTCTGGTGTGGTGTGGTCTTTCCTGGTTCTCCCTCCTAATAGGGAGGACCCTTCCCCAGCCCTCTGGAGAGTCCTGGTCTGATGTCTATGCCTGGCAACAACCAGCAGCTTGTGGCTTCCCTCTTTGCAACTTGGAGAGAGACAGAACCAGGCTTAGGCTACCAGCCCTGGGAAGGTCCAGGAACTAGACCTGTTTCTCAGCCGTGGGTGACAACTGTATTTATCTAGTCCACAGCCAGGACTGGGGAGCAAGGGAAAGGACAACAGCTTTTCTGAACTTATTTGTGTGGGTGTTGCTTATGCTGCCTGAGTGAGCTTAAATCTATCTCTTGGTCAGAACTGTCTGTGGATTCTTGTTCTCCAGCCATCACTGGCTGGAGATGCAGGTTGCCTGCACATTTGAATTTGTTTGCACAGGGGGTGGGGTGGGGGGGAGCGCACAGTGAAGAGCAGGAATAGTGGGTCAATCCACAGATTCCCTTCCTACAGATATCTCCAGCAGGGGCAGAACTGCAGCTGTTTGAATCTTTGTGCAGCAGAGGCTCCAGTGAAATATTACAGCTCCTTTGAGCTGAGTGGAGGACAGGCTGACATGGGAATAGAATCAGGTTGTACAATCTAAGCAAGCCAGCCCTCAGAGAATCTCACTGCAACCCTGAAAGAAGCTTCACAAAGCTATAGCAGAACAGCCACAATCACAAGCTCTAGCTCATTGGTGAAGGCGTGATTATCTCCATGTCCTGAGGCCTCCAGATCTGGTATCACCTGTCTAGTTTTAGTTGCCAAATATGTCTGCACATTGCTACCTAAGGGTCCTGAATTAGATCATCTCTCAGTGACTATTCAAGGACAACCCAAAATTTCAACTAAAAAAGTATAATTAATAATTTTGTTCTTTTTCTTTTCTTTTCTTTTCTTTTTTGAGACAGCATCTCATCATGTCTCCCTCCACAGAGTGCCATGACCTCACAGTTCACAGCAACCTCAAACTCCTAGGCCCAAGGGATTCTCCTGCCTCAGCCTCCCAAGCAGTTGGGACCACAGGTGCCCACCACAATGTCTGGCCGTCCTTTTGTTGCAGTTGTCACTGCTGTTTAGCTCACCCAGGCCAGGTTCAAACTTGTTAGCCTGAGTGTATGTGGCCAGCACCCTACCCATTGAGCTATGGGCACTGCCCATAATTAATATGTTTTAAAATGCTTAAAATACTCATGGAAAGGAGACAGCAGAAGAATTCTGACAACATGAAAGAATCATAACAGATCAACTCCCTCAAGAGATTACAAGGGAGATACAGCAGAAAATACCATCAATAGAGAAATTGATGAAATGTCAGAAATCGATTTCAGAATATGGAGGGCAAATAAGATGATTGGAATTAAGGAGAAGATCAAAATAGAAAACAAAAAAAAAATAGTTATCTAAAAGTCCAAAAGTTGTTTCAAGAAATTAATTAATTTAAAGACAAAGTCACCAATGATATGGATATAATGAGGAAAGAGATAGCAGGGCTTAAGGAATTGAAAGAGGCATTCAAGGAGCTTTGAAACACAGTAGAGAGCCTCAGTACTAGAGGAGAACATGGAGAAGAATTTTAGAAATTGAAGACAAGAGTTTTGGACTATCCCAATTATTCAAAGAGGCAGAAAAAAAGAGAACAAAATTAGAATATTCCCTGAAAAAGGTATGGGATTATTCCAAAAGATTGAACATCTGAATTATAGGAATCCCTGAAGGAGAAGATAGTCCTAAAAATACTGAGGTTCTACTTCAAAACATCATGATGGAGAATTTCCAAAGCATTGTAAGAGACACAGAAATTCAGACATTAGCTAGTTTCAGAACTCCAGCATGACACAATCCAAACAAAGCATCTCCTAGACATGTTCTAATTAACTTTTCCAAAGTCAAAATGAAGGAGAAAATCCTGCAATCAGCCAGGCATAAGAAAAGTCTTACCTACAATGGGAAAAATATTAGGATGGCTATAGATCTTTCAGCAGAAACTTTTCACACCAAAGGAGGATGGTCATTGGCTTTTAATCTTCTTAAAGAAAACAATTTTCAGCCCAAGATATTGTATCCTGCTAAACTAAGTTTCATTTGTGATGGAGAAATTAAATATTTTACTGACATGCAAGTGAAATTTGCCTTAACAAGACCAGCTCTACAAGAAGAACTCAGACCCTTTCTTCATAATGACCAGCACAATGGTCCATCATCAAAGTAAACACACCCAGAAATTAAACAACAAAGCCAAGCTTCAATAATGATGCAAGGGGGAAAAAAAGCTCTGTACTTCTGAAAAATGTGATGACCAAAACTCCACCATGCCTGTCAATTTCCTCAATACATGTGAATGGCTTGAATTTCCCACTAAAGGGGTACAGGCTGGCTGTCTGGGTATAAAAGCTCAAGCCCAATATCTGCCATCTCCAAGAAACACACCTAACCTCTAAAGATAAAATAAGACTCAGGATGGATGAAGGGATGGAAAATAATAATTCAGGCAAATGGAAATCAGAAAAAACAGGGGTTGAGATCTTATTTGTAGATACAATTGAATTTAAACCAACAAAAATGAGGAAAGACAAAGATGGATACTATGTACTGGTCAAAGGAAGCATACAACATGAAGGGATTTAATAATTACCTTTTATACACCCAGCCTCAATATTCCTCAATACATAAAACAAACCCTAAATGATATAAACAATATGATATCTTCCTGCACAATAATAGTTGGAGATTTTAACATCCCTTTGACAGTACAGGACAGATCCTCCAAGCAGAAACTAAACAAAGAAATAATGGACTTAAACATGACCTTTGAACAAATGGACCTAACAGGCATATACAGAACATTTCATCCTAACAAAACTGAATACACATTCTTCTCATCAATCCATGGATCATCCTTCAAAATTGACTGTATCTTAGGACACAAATATAGCCTCAACAAATTCAAAAGAATAGAAATTATTCCTTTTTATTTTATTTATTCACCTAGAAATTATTCTTCATATCTTTTGGACCATCAAGGAATAAAAGTTAAACTCAACAACAGCAGAAATCTTTATACCCAAATAAAGAAATGGAAACTAAATAACTTATGCTGAATGACAGCTGGGTAAAAGACAAGATTAAGAAGGAAATCATTAGATTTCTTGAACAAAATGACAATAAAGTCACAAATATCAAAATCTGTGGAATACTGCAAAGGCAGTCTTAAGATGACAATTTATAGCATTAGATGCCTTCAACAAGAAAACAGAAAGGGAACAAGTCAACAACCTAATGGGCCATCTCAATAAACTGGAAAAGGAAGGACAATCCAACCCCAAACCCAGGAAAAGGAAAGAAATAACCAAAATTAGAGCAAAGTTAAATGAAACCATGAACACAAGAATTGTTTGGAAAATCAGCAAAACAAAAAGTTAGTTATTTGCAAAAGCTTAATAAAATTGATAAACCCTTGGCTGGACTAACCTGAAACAGAAAGTAAGATCTCTAATAACTTCAATCAAAAATGAAAACAGTTAAATAACAACAGATACCACAGAAATACAAAAGATCCTCTATGATTACTACAAAAAAAAAAAAAAAAAAAAAAAACCTCTATGGGGTTGGCACCCGAATCTCAGTGGTTAGGGTACCAGCCACATTTGCTGGGGTTCATGG
>CAUYQV010065375.1:0-10104 GCA_963574575.1 Galagoides demidoff | reverse complement strand
TTCTCAGTTATAGTTTTAAAACATTCTGATTCTACTCTTAGAGA
Organism: Galagoides demidoff; assembly: GCA_963574575.1. Lineage (NCBI taxonomy): Eukaryota > Metazoa > Chordata > Mammalia > Primates > Galagidae > Galagoides > Galagoides demidoff. The sequence continues at coordinate 10,060 of CAUYQV010065375.1, read as the reverse complement.
GTTTCACTTGTACCCCTGTAAGATAGACCTCAAAAATGGTCCCTCCAATCCCCCTCCCTCCACCCATTCCCCCCTCCCTTCTCCCTCCCCCCTCCCCGTTTTTGCAGTTTTTGGCTGGGGCTGGGTTTGAACCCGCCACCTCTGACATATGAGGCTGGCACCCTACTCCTTTGAGCCACAGACACCGCCCAACCCATCATTCCTCACCTAACACTCATAGGGCCAGAAAGAGTCCAAAATCAAGTACAATTTCAGATTTGGAAAGATAATCTGCTGCTAATACTGCATATTTTTTAACAATCCAAATGGGATCTGAGGAGGCAATCCACAGCCACACACGTCACTTTACATATAGCAAAATGCATGACTATTCTCACCAAATGGAATAAGCTTACACTGAATATAACCTTTAAAATATTATTTTATTTCAAACAAATTTAAGGGGTACAAGTGGTTTTTGCTACATGAATGAATTGTACCATGCTGAAGTCATGGCTATTAGTTTACCTGTTACCAGAATAGCGTACACTGTACCTTATAGGTAGATTTTTATCCCTCATCCCTCAACCTTTCCTCATTATTAATTTCCAATGTCTGCTATACCATTTTATGACCATGTATGTTCCTTGCCCAGCTTCTACTTGTAAGTGAGAACATGTGGTGCTTATTAATCCATTCCTGAGACATTTCAGTGAGATAATGGTCTCTAATTTCATTCAGCTTCCTACAAAAGACACTTTTCATTCCTTTTTATGGCAGAGTAGTACCCTATGGTATATATATGTACCATATGTGCCACATTTTAAAAATCTGCTCATCATGGCTAATATTCTGGATATCAGCCCTTCACTGCAGGTGATTCCTCATATTTTCCATTACATATTGTGCCATAAATATTCAGGTACAGGTGTCTTTTTGATATAATGACATTTTCCCTTTAGTTGGATACCCAGAGTGGGATTGCTGGATTTGGGTAATATGTCTACTTTAGTTCTTTGAGAAATCTCTGTACTCTTTCCCATAGAAGTTGTAGATTACCGTCCCACCAACAGTGTAGAAGTGTTTTTTTTCTCACTGCCTCTGTGTGAATATTCCTTGATTTTTTACTTTATAATAATGGCCATTCCAACATTCTGGTATCTCACTGTGGAAAGTGACTGCACAATGTAGTCTCCAAAATTCCAAGTGATGTGATGAGTGAAGAGACGGAGAGTGTTAAGAGATGAGGCCACACCCTCCCCAGCTATAGAAATTAAGGAAGAGAAGTGCTAGATCTCTTTCCTAAGTAAACTCTTCTTGAGCTGTCAAAGTTCCATCTCCTTGGGAAATGATCATGCTAACTTCTAGAAGTTGCAAACAATCTCCCCTCCAACTACAAGGTAGTATTTCCATGAGCTAGAAGTGTAGTCTCTCTGACTATCAATTTTCTCTCAGACCCAGGATTGCACAGCAAACTCTCTGGCAGCCCGGACCCAGTTTCCCAGCTACCAGGTTTTGAGATAGTCTCGTCATTTCAATGTCCTTATTACTGAGATTTCTAATTTACCCATGGTATTTTAGAATTATTGATGTATGTGATTCAGCTCTTTAATCATATTTTCCATTTGAATTATAGGGTTAAATCATTCTGTTTTTCCATCTACACCACTCATGCCAAATTATGCCAGGAACTGCAGATATATGTTGAAGTTTGCACCTGTCTGCAAACATATCCCCTACTTATAATTTCATTTTTTGTCTTCAACAATCTTCTCCCAACTTTTGAATTCAGTAGAAATAATAGCAGCTGATGCTAATTTTGGTGTTTGAATGTGGGTTAATCACAAATTTGCTACTTTCTAACTGTAACATCAGGAAAATTATTTAACTTCTTAGATGATTTCTTATTTTGTACAACAAAAAATTAAAAGGACAAGATGCATCTCATTGGGTTGTTGTCAAGATGATCCACGTGAAATGCCCGACTTATGCTGGGTGCTCATTAGTGGCAATTGCTTTCCACAACGTAACTACTTCCCCCTTTGTTCATTTGAGTATATATCATGTGGCTGTTAATACACATCTCATCTCATTGAAGTCATTGAATACAGTTTCTTGTGAATTGAAACATTCTTCCTGTCAGTCAATTTAGAACAAATTAGTTCCTTGGATAGGAAACTAGAACTTGCATGATGGGTTTTATACAAGAGGGTATAGAAATTCTCATTTCTCCCTGGCTCTTATTCCCCAGTATTTAGAGCTGTTCAGGACCAAATTCTAAGTGTGAGTTCAAGCCTAGGGATGCCATCAGAGGTAGATCAGTTTGGTGGCAACACGCCTACAGAAAGTCATGTCTGTTCAAGGAGAGGATCTAATTCTGAGATATCTCGATACAGGGCTGTCTCATTGCATAACTCCAAGGAGGAGCACTATTTCTATCCCACCTTATGTGCCTGGGACCCCTGGAGTTGGACAGTGAACAGCCTGTGCCTCCATACTGTTGGCAGTGTTGCCTGGGTTTGGTAACTTTGTCTTATCCCTAAGTCTTTAGTAACACTTCATTTCAAGGTCCCAGAGCTGTGTTATTGTGGGTTCTTCCTATAGGGAAGAATAAGAAGATCCAGGCCATTAAATGAGCACTATCCTTTCATAAACCTCCTGTCTGAGGCAGATAGGTGGGAGCAGAGTTAATTAGTAAGAGAAGATTAAATTGAAGCTTGAGAACAAGGTCAGAGTCATAAGCTAAGACTTCTTCCATTGTAAAGATAGTGCTAGTCATAGTTTAGAATCACTAAACCAACTTTGCTTTTTAATTAAGCAGCTTGTTCTACAACTTTTTTCCATTTAGTTCAGATGGTACTTTCCTATTTGAAGCCTGATTCTCACAAAAATCTTATATAGGTTCTTTGAGGGAAACTGAGTTTTGTGTTTTTGATGATGACAATTTCTAATGGTTTTAGAGCTTACAAAAGGAGTAAGCAACCAACATGATTGCATGGTTCCATTATATGTGCCATTCTGAAATTCATATGTTGAAAAATAACCACCATAATGGTAGTCGTAAGAGAAAGGGTTTTTACAGGGTGATTAAATCATGAGGGTGAAATTTAACAAATGGGATTAAAGACCTTACAATACAGGTGTAAGGAGGCTGTTTGCTTCTTGGGCACTTCTGTCCCTTCAGCCATGTGATAACACAGCATTCAAGGTGCCACCTTGGATGCAAAGATAGGTCCTTACCAGACACAGAACCAGCTAGCACCTTGGTCTTGGACTTCTCAGACTTTAGAGCCATGAGAAATAAATTTCTGTTATTTATAAATGACCCCCATGGCTCAAGTAGTCTCTTTTAGTTACCTGAATAAACTAGGACAATAATTTGTCAAGATCACAGTTTTGTGCTCTTCTCAGCCTCTGACCTGCTTTATTATCTACACATACTCTAGTCTAGCAATAAGCACTACCATTGTATGTTTTTAAAAACATAAATTCTTTAGAAACCTGGTGAGTGACTCTAATGATTACACCATGGCTATTCTCAGTGTGGCTTTCTGTAATTCTGAAGGTGGACTCAATTCTGTCAAGTTCTATTCTATGGAAATATTTTCAAGGGAGAATTGGAGGTATGCTCCAAAGGGCCTGCAAATCCTATGTATGTTTTTGGAACTTCTCTCAATTGCATAAAATTTTAATAAATAAAAACTACTGCTAGGAAAAAAATCCTGTGCTTGTAACTTTCCTCACTATCCATCATGTAACAATAGCAAGAATCTTGCTGCCCTCCCCAATATAGCTCCATATTTCTGCACACAGTAAAAATTGAAAATTAGAAACATTATTATTATTTTTCATCCACTGTATTAAGAATTTCACACACATTACTTTGTTATATACCCACAACTTCCCTATAATCAATAAACTCTTGTCATTCCCAATATAGAAATGAGTGTCAAAGAGGTTAGTTACCTTAATAAAGTCAATAAGTGGTTGAATAAGAGTTCAACCCCACATCTAATTGATCCAAAAATCCATAGTTTTAACCTCTATAGAATACTTCTTCTAAATATAGCGCAAAAAGAATCTCTATTTAAATGTCCCTGTTTATTTGCATCAATAATTGCATTTGCTTGTATAAATGTTATGGCATTTCAGAAAATGGAAAACCGCCAAATGAAGCTCAGCATACAGACTCCGTATCTCCATTCATTGTGCAATAAGTTCTTCTTTTACGACTCAGCATTTAAAGGAATGTCTCTTTCCTTCTGGGGTGGTACACCTGAGGCTCCTGCCCTTCTCCTTTCTCCTGTCTGTGCCTTTTCTTCCATCTACCACTGGGCATCTGACACCTGCCGTAACCCAGTGTGCAGCGCACTGTGGGCTTCGGGCACATCTAGCCCTCCTGGTTAAGACGTGAGCTGGCTCTTCCAGGCTGTATTTGCCTGTGAGACTGAGGAGGCCACTTGGGGAAACAAAATTCATCCTAAGGCTCACAAACCTGTCCTTGTGACACTGCCTCAGTTGTGAAGTAAGATGTCAGAGATAGCCGCAATTCTGAGAATTGCAAGATGTTCTGAGACTCTTGTCTTCTTCTGACTTACTCCCTTATGACTCTAAGTTGAGTGGGAGTCAGGGGCAGTGGGGGAGGTACAGGCTCTGCAAGAAGCAGGGACAAAATGAATCTTTTGTCCATGAATCTGTGAGCCACAGAGTCCAAAGCAAAGTGGCTTTTGGTACCTGAGGGACCCAGTAGAAGAAAAGAGACACTTTCTCCCCACCAGCTGGCATTGATGCATGGAGAATTCTGGAAACCACAGTGCTGCTTGGATCTGTTAAGATTCTGACTCACTGGCAGTGTCCAGGGCGTAGCTGAGACATCTGAGGCAGCAGGTCCCACTGACAGAGGTAAGTGGCAAAGGCCATTGCAGTAAATCAATGCTTCAGATGCTTCAAGGTAGGACCCTGGGTAGTGTCATCAGAAGTGAGTCTTGCTGCCCTGTGCCCTCCCACGTGGCTTTGCTGACAGGGAAGGCGAGGGACACAAGCATTTAAGAGGCACCCTTTGCAATTACGTAGGGATAAGTGGCACACTCAGAGGATGGCTGGATGTTCTGTAGGACCTGGGGGATGGGAAAGAAGGGAAGTGCTAGAGAAATGTCTGAACTAGGATATAACAATAACTTACATAGTTATTTTTCTTTTATACTTTTAGGTACCCACTGATATTTGGATTGTTATTTCTGTTGCATTTGTCAGTTGCTCTTGATCAAATAGCTGGGAAGTAATGGAAAGAACATCAAAATGTGGATGCTTTGATTTACCACCTTTTCCTGTACACTTCCTACCTTTTATAATCTCATGAAAATTGTTATCTTAAATAAAATCATGTTTCCTTTTAGCAGCTAATTAGGCTTATGCAATCACACTTTTCCATTTCTCATTGATTGTTACAAATCTGAGTTGGATTTATTCATTTTTATTCTACTGGAATATTTATCTAGGTGGGTAATGTATTTACCACATTTTTCTTCTATAGAGTTTTGGATTCTCTATTTTTCGTTTGACTGACTATTGCTGTAACTCCCTTTTGTTGTAAATCACATCCGTTCTTTCTGAAGGCAAATGGGATATTCTCTTAAATAAGTAAAGAAAGAAATCCAGAGACTAAAAGTGCTGCAGAGTATAAATCAGATTGGTTATTCCCAGGGTTAAGCTGGTTGATTCCAGGTGAACTGGAAGATATCACATAAACTTTGACTTTTTTTTCTTAGTCGTTGTAACGAATTTTGCTAACTTCTTCATATTCCCACATAATCTCTTGTTTTAATCAATGTAAAATATTTAAGATAAGTTTCGCTGGAACTGGAGGGTCAAGTGTAGTTATGACACATAGGAAAGAATGTCTAAACATCTAAATAGAAATAAATAGAAATAGAAGATATAATGTTCAAACTAGTCTAGATTTGAAGTACTGAAATGTGCTGGAGAATAATAGTTAAACTGGTTCACTAGGTGTTCTTTGGCTTACTAAAAACTAGCCAGCAAGAGTCTACCAGGTGAGTTTGGGAAGAGATACTTCAAACATATTTTAAAAGACATGACATAGCAGGTGAGGAAGGCAGTCCTGCTAACAGAGTAAAAGGATAAAGAACAGACTCATCACACCCACAGCCAGGACAGCGGCTGCTCCTACTAAGCGCTGAGAGTGCAGTGTATAAGAAGGAATGGGATTGAGGACAATTGGCAATTAAAAGTTCCTGGGGAAGGGAAGAGCTTTAAAAAATTAGGACTTAGAAGTGCCTGCATGGAACTCAGAAGCAAAAGCAATGTGAAAATAAAAAGGCCATTTTTCATAGCCTGGTGCAGGGTGGGAGTAGAGGAAACCACTGAAACATGGTGATCGTCTACCAGACAGAGGTATCAGGCGCGCTTCAGAAGAAATCTGGGTGAAAGTGCACACCAAGACTAGGCTGCACAGAGGGAGAGAACTAATATTTTATAAATGATGTATGATTCTGTAATGATGATGAATTGGTGGAAGTACAGACTTTGGATACTCCTGAATGCCCACGCTAACACCAAAAAAAGGCGATAGACAGCAAGCAAGCAAACAAAAATACCGAAATATTTACAACATAGTTACATGACAAAGTGTCCCCATAAATTCCAAGATACATACAGCAGTTGGGGATAAATGGCCAACAGCCCGATATTGGCATTTGTGTGAAAAAAGCAAAACAGGAAGCACTGATGTGTTAGATACACCCAAGAGGAAGAGAGCCCCAAATAGCTAAAGGTATTTACTAGAAAGTGGCGAGCACCATTTGAATCTACCAGGGGTTCACAGCTCCACGAGCAGGTGACTAAAGGGATCTCTGCTAGGTTCTTAAGGAGTAGACACAACTAGTCCCTGTGAGCTCTTAAAGTTAGCCAGCCAGAAAAACCTTCCTGTCAGACTTACAGTAAACTACTGGGAATGGAATCGAAATTGGCACAAGGAGAATAGCAAAAAAAGGAAAGAGAAAGTTTAAGTAAAAACCGCATGGGGAACAGAGCTCTCTGCTGTATTCAACATTTCACAGAAACAACAGAAGGCGCAGCTCGGTAAGGTTAAAAAAATAATAATAGAAGTCATCTGAACCCAGTCTCTCCCTAAAAGTACAAACAAACTAACTTTACAGGAAAATAAATAACAGAAAATTATCAAAGCCAATATCACATAAAATTAATAAAATCAAAAGAGAAGCAGCAGAATAACATCCTTACAGACAATAAAACATGCCAGAAAGATATGTTCCATAAACAGATTAAAACTATAACATAAACTATTAAAACTATGCAGACTATTTCAAAGCAACTAAAGGTAATTAAGAAAAATACAGTATATAAATATGAAATATACATAACTCACAGGCAAAAAAATCATAACCAGGTGATATAACTTAAGAAAGATTTTTGAATTAAAAAAATTATTTTCGGAAAATAACTAAACTAGGAAGTATACAAGGGCAAATAGACCCAACAAACAATGCCTTAAGAGAAATAGAAATCCTTTAAAATATATAAGAATTAAAGAAAATTATAAGAAAGTTTTGATAAATATTTAAAAAAGGTAAAGGCCTAATTCGTAGCAGTCTCTAAAAAGATCAAAGTGAGGAATAGAATACACAATAAAAACTCTAATTTAAAAGATGTTCCTAAAATGAAAAAATTAAATAAATTGAAAGAAAGCGTTGTTGGGGACGCCAAGAGACAGATGACATCTGAGCAAGATGATCTGCAGCTGAGGGGTGGACCCGCAGGCCATTTGTCCACAGGAGTTCCTTGTGAAAGAACTGGAGCCTTCAGCACGTAGTCGTTTGTTAATTACTTGCCTCATCTGTGTTGTACGGTCTCAATAAAAGGCTGGTGCGAGGTTGTTCAGGGCTACCCTGCAAGTAAGGGCTAGCCAACAAGCTTGTACTTCTAATCCGCGTCATGCCTGGTTCCTTTTTGTGGGGATTGAGACCAGGGCCATAGGGACCCGATGGGTTGTGACACACCGTTTCTAAGCATTTTGATCAGAGTCTGTCTTTACTAGAGTCTTGTCATTCAGTGTGGTTTGGGAAGCAAAGGAAATACGCCAAAGGAAATGTGTGTCAGGGAATTTAGAGGTTTGGGACCACAAGGTAGGTGGTCCTTTTTAAACACCATTGATAGGGTACAAAAGGATAATGAATAGCTGAGAATAAGTAGCAGGTAACTGAAAGCTAAGTGAGAAAAAACAGAGCATAGACAAAACTGCTAGTGATGTGCAAATATTCCGAAAATATTCCTCCCATGATTTCTCCCTAAGGAAATCTATCCCAGAATAAGCTTCGCATAGCCAGATTGACTTGAGAGACATCAACATAAGGATTGGTGGTATGAACCAACTATGCATTTCCTTGGAGAATTGCAGTTAAATAAATTTTAACATGGAAAGTTTGTAGTATGTAAGAGATATACAATCTGACAATGTAGGTATAGTACAATTTTTTAAAAAATTGGAATAGATGGGAGGATATCACATGCAAATTTTAAACTTTTCACTAATCATAATTGGTAGTATAGCAGTAGTACTGTAAGATTATTCTATTGAATGTGAAATAAAGCAAATGAGTAAACTTGGGTTATTCTAATTCTATAATCCCCTGTGTCCTTGAGAACTAGAATTTGGGGTATGTAATATCAAAAAATTAGCTGAGAAAATGACATGAAGGCTGTGTTGACCAGTTTGATGGAAGTATTTCGGATTGCATGTGAAAACCCCACACTGTACCCCAGAAGTGCATTAATGTACGTAGTTACCATTCAATAAAAAAAAAAAAAGAATTATGTCTCAGGAGGGAAGAGGAGAGTTAGTGTTTGAGGCAAAATGACAGAAAGTTAAATAGTATGGTGAGTACATGACAGTCAGATTTATTATATTCTTTCTGAAATGCTCCCAATTTCATTTTTAAGCTCTATATAAAGACAAACCCAACTTACTCTTTTTGTTACTCAGACTGGCAGAACTGATCATGGAAATATTTAATAAATAACAGAGATTAATTCAATAATTAATTCAAAATAAGATTTAATTCAATAAATTGCTCCTATGTTTTGATGATGTTACTTTCACAGTCTACAATTTAAAACGGTCGAATTTATCTATTCAGGTCAAAGAACACAAACCAAAATTCTATTTAAGAAAGACCTGGAGTCTCGCTCAGGGGCCAGAGAGGGCGGGAGCGCGGTTGTGGGGCGAAGCAGGGGTCCCAGCCTGGAGACCCGGCCGCGGGCCTGGGGCGCCTTCAGGCGGTCTGGGAGCGGATAATGCTGTGAGCAGGCGCCGCACCCGCCGACTAGGCTGGATCTGCGCGCACCAGCTGGATCTGCGGGTGCCCGCGGGAGGCATCGGGGCTGGGATTCTCTGAGGCTCCAGGTTCATAGAAAGACTCTGCCTTAAAATTTCAGCAGGGCACTCAGGGGTGTAGTGGAAGAATTGCAGCAGTCTCTTTCAAACAGCTTCCTCATTTGTTTATTCATTCAACAAACATTTATTCAGCAGCTGCCGTGAACAAGATGCAGCTCTTTCTCCCAGATGGCACCCTGCAGGGGAGAGAGAGAACCCGGTGACAGCTGGTGGGGCTGAGGCTATAAGGATAGTCCTGCCCCAAAAGGGTCTCCAGCAGAGAGTGACAAGGTTATGTGGGGATTCTGGAGTTCTCCCTCTGGTGTAGGATCAGGTTTCTCCTCGTGGAAGGGGCTGGATGATGTAACCAACTCTCGGGGAAGCCCCACTTGGCAGTAACCGCCGGAAGGTCTCTTAGACCCTATCTCATTTCAGAGCCAACTCTGAAGCCACTTGAGAAAAATGATGTGATGGTTCCTATCCAAAAGGATTTTTCAGAAACATACATCTGTGAACAAAGTGGCCCCCTTTCCCTCTAGTGAAACAGATAATTCTCAAATTCCAAGATGCCAGCCAAGACCCCAATTTATCTGAAAGCGGCCAATAACAAGAAAGGAAAGAAATTTAAACTGAGGGACATTTTGTCTCCTGATATGATCAGTCCTCCCC